>CAWUFW010018479.1:0-219958 GCA_963921515.1 Calotriton arnoldi | reverse complement strand
AAAACTAAGCATGCACGACTGAGCTGAGTGAAATAGTTATCTATTGTTTCCACAACTCTGGGACACGTTCTGATTCTAAAGGGAAACACAGTGGTCATGTTTTGCGGCTGCCAGAAACTACTCCTTCTTGTTGTCAAGGAGTTTCTAGTGACCTCTGAGCTAGCTGGCACAAGTAATTAAGTTTAATATACTCGATAGGGACATACTGACCTTAGTCCTATGTCAAACCTATAGGATATATTATTCCAATGCGCAGAGCCTATTAGGGAAATAGGAGCTACACTACAAGTTCTTTTCCACTCCCTGTGATGTGAGCATGGTTCAGAGTGGTGTTGATGGGCCAATTGTGAGGGTGACCAATATCTGTGACTACAACTCCCATCATGCTATTGCCTACACCCCCTTCCCAGCATGCCCATACTTCCTTCCTTTTGAGTGGACTTCACTGTGTGTGAGTGTGACAGCAATGGCAAGATGGCTGACAGTGTGGTCCTGTTGTTTGTTGGTGCCCAGTTCCCAGCAGGGCCTTGTGCTCCACACAGCAGTACCCAGTTTCAGCCATCTTGTCAGTTCTTTTCCACTCCCTGTGAGGTGTGCATGCTTCAGTGTGAGCTTGCTGGGCCATGTGGGTGGGGGATGTTGAACTGTGACTACCACTCCCATCATGCTATTGCCTACACCCCCTTCCCAGCATGCCCATACTTCCTTCCTTTTGACTCTGCTTCCCTGTGGGGTAGTGTGCCTGTGCTGACAGGATGGCTGACAGTGTTGTCCTGGCGTTTGTTTGGCTACAAGTCCCAAAAGTGTCCCTGTGCTTCACACAGCATAACCCAGTGTGGTAGTTCTTTGTGGGATATTTAATTAGAGTGTGAGGCAATGCATTCTCCCAGGTGAGTTGTGTGGAGTTTGTGTTAAGGGGGTGTGTGAGTAAAGCTGCTGGTAACTATGGTCAGAGCTGTCATTCCTCCTTCCCACCAGCCAGATATCCCACCATGGAACATGCTTCCATTGCAGGGAGTGCAAGTTGGCTTTCAGGATGTCAGTCAGTGGTGTCCTGCTGTTGGTTGTTGCACAGTTCCCAGCAGGGCCTTGTGCTCCCCACAGCAGTACCCAGTGTCAGCCATCTTGTCAGTTCTTTTCCACTCCTTGTGATGTGAGCATGCTTCAGGGTGGTGTTGATGGGCCAATTGTGAGGGTGACCAATATCTGTGACTAAAACTCCCATCATGCTATTGGCTACACTGACTTCACCAGCATACACAGAATTCCTTCCTTTCAGTGAGCTTCCCTTTGAGGTGGTGTTCTAGTGGTGGCAACATATCTGACTGTGTTTGTTTGTTATATTTGTGCCACTGCCTTGCTCTATTTGTTGTTAGGTTTGCACATGTCATGACACAGTTACATATCACTATGAGATGGCAGGTATTGTGTTTCTCTGACTAACATACACATCTTGGGATGATTATCTTTTGGTTGCTGTGGATTTGCTAAGGGTGCATGGTTTGACTATCCCCTTGACAGTGATGTGTGTGTATTGTCACACAATATTGTGTATATTGGTTGTGTACTCACCAGGCTCTGGGATGTTTGATAGTCCATATACGTTCACTGGTGGTAGGATGGCCCGCACCTCCTTCTCCCAGGGCCTGAGGTATACTGGTTTGGCAGGAGGGCCACTGCCGGTGCGCTGACTCAAGATGTAATCCTTCTTTAGTAGGTCCTTGACCCTCCTGCGCACATCATACCACCTGTTCTGGATGTCTTCCTTTGTGCGCAAACATGGTGATTGTGCGTTCACCCTGTCGACGATTCTCTCCCACATCTTGGTTTTCTGCGACATGGGGGTCTGTTGGACCAATGTACCAAACAACTGTGGCTCTACCCTGAGGATCTCATCTACCAGGACTTCCAATTCACTGTCTAGGAACTTTGGATTCTTCTTTGGGGGCATGGTGAAGGGTGGTGGTGGTGATTGATGTGTGTGTGTGTGCAAGTGAGGGTGTCTGAGTGTCGGTTTTGCTGGGTGTATGTGAGGGTGCTATTTGTTGAGGTGCTAATGGTGTGTGGCTTGTGTGATGGATGAGCTGTGAGTGTGTCTTTGGTTGCTGTCTGATGGTGTTCTGTGCTGGCAGGTCAGTTGAATTTGCAAAGGATCATGGTAGGGATTTGTGGCCTTTATATGGGTGGAGTTGTGGGTGTGTCTTTGTTCCATGTTTCCCCCCCCCCAGTATTTATTGGCTTTGTAATTGCTTGCTTGGCCCTTTTTTTTGTATTTTTCCCTTTGTACTTTTTGTGCATGTAGGAGACGTTCTTCTGACCGAGTAGGACACTGCAGTTGTCTCGTGCGAGCTTCTCCGAGTCGTTCACGCTGTGTTTCTGCTAGGTTTCATGTGCGGCGTACGCGTCGGTCACGGAGTATTGGGTTGCTTCGGCTGGGTTTTGTATGCGTGTCGGTCGTACGGCTTGGGCTCCGTGCGACTCGGTCTGGTTTTACACGCATTGCATCGTACTTCGCGGGTACGTTTCGGTCGGGTTCATTCCTGGTGTGTGTCGGTCAGTTCGATTCACGTGGTTTCCCGGCCGGATAGCTTGTTTCCGTGCGGTTCGGTCGTTCGGCTTGTGTTCCGTACGAGTCGGTCGTGATTCACATGCATTTCATCGTACTACGCAGGTCGGGCAGCGCCGGTACGTGTCGGTCGGACTATATTCCCGTACCGAGTCGGTCGGTATGTTTTCCGGCCCGAATCGGAATCGGCCCCTAAGTCAAACACATAAAACACTAAACTACCAAAACATCACCTAACTATCCTGAAAACGATCAAATAACGCCCTAACAAATATATTCACACTACTACTAACTTACCCCTACCTTAAAACTAACTTAAAAGTATATAAAACTAAACTTATCTGGCCGAACGAAAAGCAGCACCCAACCGCGAGGTCCCGTCTTGCAAAATGACCTAAAAACGAAAGAAATAGATACAAAAGTGAGAAAGAGTAAACAAAATGGCTGCATAATTAAAATGAAGATAGGACTAACTCCCCATAGACAAAAATATATGTATAACTTTATTTATAGCAATGTTTTTTCCCAATGTTTAAAATAAACATATAAAAATGTAAAATATACATTAACTATTATTTTTCCCCAAAAACTATAAGATAATATTTAATGTATATTAAAATATATGTTTATTCCATACACTGTTAATGTACAAATATCATACAAACATAATAAAAAATATATATGTATTGCTAAAAAAAAATTAGTAAAAATATTGTAAATTATTTAACATATTAAATATTATTTTATAAAAAATAATATTCAATATACTAAATAATAAAATATAATCTTGTAAAATTTAAAATATATGTTTTCAAACTAATTAAATTTATATTAAAAATATTGTTAATATGTAAACAAAAATGTATACACATCTTTTTCTTTTTTCCACAAAAAACAAATAAACAATACAAATAAAAATGTTTATTAATAAAAAAATTGAAATGTTTTACTTTACCATTACATAACTATGGTACAAAAAATGTACAATTGTTGAACACTGTACCAAAAAAATATATATGTAATAATATATGATTTGTTTGACATTTATAAATAATAAATAAATATTACAAATATGCTATACTTTTTAATAAAAATAACATCGATATGTATGGTTTATTGTTTTAAATGTTATAATAAATTTTGTAACCAAAACAAATAATAAAAATATAATTGTTAATGAAAATAGAAATATCTTTTCATAAAAAAAATATTAAAAATAAAACTAACATACATCTATGGACTTATTATAATTTACAAATAAACTTAAAAAATGTTGAATAATAACTAATAATAATTTACAACCCCAGCCCCAAATCCATGTAAACTCAGTTAAAGTGCTGGACAAATAACCATAATAATTTACTATTCTAACTCCAATTCCAATTAAACTCAGGGATAGTGCTGGATAGTAAACCATAATAATTTACTATTCTAACTCCAAATTCAACTAAACGCAGGGAAAGTGCTGGATAGTAAACCATAATAATTTACTATTCTAACTCCAAATCTAACTAAAGTCAGGGAAAGTGCTGGATAGTAAACCATAATAATTTACTATTCTAACTCCAAATCCAACTAAACTCAGGGAAAGTGCTGGATAGTAAACCATAATAATTTACTATTCTAACTCCAATTCCAACTAAACTCAGGGAAAGTGCTGGATAGTAAACCATAATAATTTACTATTCTAACTCCAATTCCAACTAAACTCAGGGAAAGTGCTGGATAGTAAACCATAATAATTTACTATTCTAACTCCAATTCCAACTAAACTCAGGGAAAGTGCTGGATAGTAAACCATAATAATTTACTATTCTAACTCCAAATCCAACTAAAGTCAGGGAAAGTGCTGGATAGTAAACCATAATTATTTACTATTCCAACTCCAAATAAAAATAAACTCTAAACAAAAAATGAAGAATATCCCCCATTTTGATCTTTAAAATTAATAAATAATAATCCTTAAGTAAAAACTACATTATTAAATTTAATTTATCTTACAAAAATCAGATTACATTTTTAAATGTTATCAAAAAGAATATTTTATTATAATTAATAATCCTTCACACAATTTCCGAAAAATTATTAATCAATTTTTATTCAATTCAATAATTTAAACAATTTATATAAAAGAAATTAAAAACTATGATTAGTTAAAAAAATTATACATTTTTTGAAATTCTTAATAAAAATGTATATTTATCTAAATTTACAATAATAATTTAACCACAAATTTAGGGGGTCATTACGATGGCGGGCGGATCGCCACCGCCGGCCCGGCGGGGGCGATCCACCCGCCATCCACACAGCAAAGACACCCCGCCATATTATGATGGCTGGGGGGTCCGCGGCGGACGGAAAGGCCGTCCGCCGCTTTTCCGCCGGTCGACTCATCGACCGGCGGAAAATATGGTGGCGGTGCCTGCAAGACACCGCCATCCATATTACAATGCCTGCGGAGATCAGCCTTTCCATGGCGGCATTGCAGCCATGGAAAGGCATACGGTGTTTGCATTTGGGGGCCCGATGCGGGCCCCCACGGTGTTGAGGGGGTGGTGGGTGCACATGGGGGGTACCTAAGGTACCCCCCTGCATTTGTGTGCACAAGGTGGCAGGCTCCGCGCGGTGCCTGTCACCTTGTGCATGCAAATGCACAATGTGCATTTCCAGCATTGTGGCGGGCGGTGCTCTGAGCACCCCCCGCCACAATGCTGGGAATGGGGGATGCCACCGCCACGGTGGCGGTGGCATCCTAATTGCAGGTGCGGGAGCGCCGCACCCCTGGTGGATGGTCCTGCATTCCATTACGGTGGCGGGCGGACTTTGTCCGCCCGCCATCGTAATGGACCCCTTAATTTGGAATTATTTTTTTTTGTAAAACTTTAATCAAAAATAATATTTTAATTTAATTAATAATCCTTAACACAATTTTCAAAAGAGTATTAATATAATTTTAGACAATTCAATAATTTAAACAGTTTTTTTTTTAAAAATGAAAATTTATTTTCATTTAACTAAATTTACAATAATAATTTCACCACAAATTTAATTTTGAATTTGTTTAATTTATAATTTTTTTAATATTTAAATATTTGAAAATTAATTTTTTTAATTTATTTTACACAAACATTCTTCAATAACTCAAAACCTAAATCCCATAAAAACTCTATATACCATAGCCAAAATGTATTTAATATTACTAAATATAATTAATACCCACTATATTTTTAAATTACTACCCACCCTTATCCCCTATAAACCCAACATCCCGCTCCTAAAATATATACAAATTATTAAAATATAATACATTTTAAACAACATTTTTAAATTACTTCCCACTTTTATCCCCTACAAACCCAACATCCCGCTCCTAAAATATATACAAATTATTAAAATATATTACATTTTAAACAACATTTTTAAATTACTACCCACCCTTATCCCCTATAAACCCAACATCCCGCTCCTAAAATAAATATGAAAACAAATAAAAATGAGTTATTTAAACAAAATATTGTTATTTAAATGTTATAAATTTACAAAAACTAACATAAAATAATAATTAGAACATGAAAAAAAATACATCAAAAACATACAATCGATATTACTTACATCAATATTTTTTACATCAATATTTTTTACATCGATATTTTAAAATTCGATATTACTACATAAGAAATTCGATATTTTTTACATGGATATTACTTACCTCGATATTTAACACCAACGATAGTCTTACCTCGATACTCATGCATGTCGATATTTCCACGTCGATATTCTGTCTCTGCACCAATGGGAGGCATTGAAAGTAGTGGTACACGAGCCCTCAATCAGCTCAGTGGTAGGAGCTTGTCACATCGTTAACAGGGAACTCAAACAGGTGGAAGACACTTTAGCCAGGTTGGAACGCGAAGCTGCCTAAACCGAAGCTGCCAAAGCAGACCTTCAAGAAGGCCGTATAAAATATGCAGAACTCCTAGAACAACTGTGGGTGATAGATTACACACGGAAGTGGACAGACTGGGCACACTGTTGGAACGTCTACTTAGAAATACCCCCAATCGACACCTATAATGGAAATACTCACTCCTCAACGGACCCGTGTAACTACACAGAGTGAAATTAACGAAGCTTTTTATAATTCTTATAAAGCGATGTACACTGCCCCACGTAGAGTGGACCCACGGGAACTTAGAGAATTCCTGGGCTCAGTCCGCCTACTGCAAATTCCAGCAGAGGCATGTAAGATGTTAGCTGTACCAATCACTACTGCTGAAATACGTACAGCAATTAAAGATCTCCTCAAAAATAAAACACCGGGCATAGACGGATTACCGGTGAAACTATATGCCACGTACTCCCACTTATTGGCCCCTAGACTTCAAAAACAATATCAGGAGGTATTCACGACCGGATTTCTACCCCCCCACTACAGTGCAGGCCCTAATAATGTCACAGCCCATACCCGGCAGGGACCACTCTAACCTATCTGCATATCGCCCATTATCTTCACTAAATTCAGAATATAAAATACTAAGTAAAGTTTTATCCAGCCATCTCCAGCCCCTTCTGCCACAATTAATACATATTGACCAGTGCAAATTTATACCAGCACGGAATACATCTCTCAATATACACAGGCTATGCAATGTTATGTTTGCTTGCCCTGAGGAATTGATCGGCGCGGGATGTATATCACTAGATATCTGCCAAGCATTTGACACGCTAGACTGTGAATATATGCTTGCTGCCTTACAAAGATTCGGGATTCCCTCCGGATACATACAATGGATTTAGATACTCTATCACTCCCCTATGGCCCGGGTACGCACGGGGGCACACACATCACCTGCATATCGAATACAAAGGGGCACGAGACAGGGTTGTCCCCTTTCACCCATGTTGTTCGTGCTCATACTCAAAACCCTCGCCCACAGATTACGCACTGAATCAATCAATTGGGGAATTACTCTTAACCATAAACTCCAAGCGATATCCCTTTACGAGGATGATATCATTCGTTATTCCAAAGACCTACGGGAAAACTTGTGCCCGGTAGCGGACGTTTTTACTCAGTTTGAATCCAATGCGGGACTTTCCATCAATTACGAGAAATCGTATGCATTTCCCTTTCGGACTGATCTACCTAGGCAAACTATCCCCTTTGGAGATCAAAACATAACAATGGCTCTGACCGATTTCCGTTACTTAGGTATTCAAGTTTATAGAAACACCCAGGACCTAATTGATGGGAAAATACACAAGGCAATAAACTCCCTGCGCGCCCAGGTCACTTTCTGGACGTCTCTGCCCCTTTCGATCGCTGGTCGCCTGGCAATCGCTAAAATGGTGATGTTACCACGGCTCCTTTACTTCTTTACGAGTCTCCACATAGTAATTCCCAGATCCATTTTTAAGACACTGAGGGGCCTATTACGATGGCGGTCGGAAAACCTCCCCGACCGCCATGGTAGCGGGAAAAGACCGCCCGCATGGACCGCGACATCACCGCCAGTCGAATTACGATGACCCGCGGTTGAAATCCGACCGCGGCGGTCAGATCGCGGGCCTTAACATTGCGGCGGTTGCTGCTGCCCGCAGCACCGCCGCGATGTCCAAAGGAGCATGTCCTGCATTTCCCTGCACTGCCGGGCAGGCACTGCACAGTGCCTGCCACCTGGTTCAGGGAAATGTAGGGGGGGACCATGGGTACCCCCCCAGTGCACCCACCCCCCCCAAAACATTGGGGGCCCGCAACGGGCCCCCGGAAGACAATCTCCGCATGCCTTTCCATGGCGGTGTGACTGCTGAGGAAAGGCTGGCTACCGCCGGCATCATAATCCTGCCGGCGGAGCCTGCTCTGCACCGCCACCATTATCCCGGTCCTGCTCCGTCCGCCAGGCAGGAGTGCGGATGGCAACCGGCAGAAAAGCAGCGGTCGGAATTTCCCACCGCCGCGGTCACCACCGCCATCCTAATTTGACCAGCGGTTTTCTTGGTTGCGATCGCGGGCGGATGTCCACCGCCGGCCCAGCGGTGGACATCCGACCGCCATCGCAATAGACCCCTAAATGCACTATTAACTGACTTAATATGGGGCCGACTAATTAGTCTTGCAAAGTTACAGCTCCCATCGGACGCCAGTGGAATGAGGGCGCCTGACTTTTATGCCTACTCTCTAGCACAGCAATTGCGGTGGCTTTTCTATTGGTTAGCAGGCTGAAATTTACATGAAATAGCGTATACAAACCAAATGCTTGACTGGGGCACACTGCACATGTTGTTGTGTCCAGGGGGTTCGGCCACACCATCAGCTCCCCTGCTACTCAAGACCATGCTCAATTACTGGAAGCAGGCCTTGAAATACACAGCACATACTCCAGCCTACACTTGTGGTTTGCACGGCATCTGTAATCTGTTAATGTAATTGGCTCTGTGGTGACCGGGGGAGGGGGCTTCCATAAGCTTCGAACATGTGCGACTTTCAAAAGATGGTGATATGAGAGATATAGCATGAACTGATGCTATGAAGGGCATTCGTGAGCTGATGATGTGAGGGAAATTGATGAGTTTATGACCTAAGGAGTTTCAATGAGGTGAATAGAAGAGATGCAAAAGAAACAATTTATGGACGGAATGCTAAACAATGCAAACATTCACCCCCAGTCACAAGGATCTGGGTTTAATCCATCATTCTTTTGCTCACCACGCCACCCCAGTTGTTTGCATTGTTCAGCATTCAGTTGGACCCAGCCATAGGCATATCAGTCTTGACCCTTTCCTTATGGGAACAGTCCAGCCCAAACTGCCAAGCCAGGTCTTCCCTGGACCGGAAACAAGCATCCTGGGGCCGGTTTCGGGCGATCACCCCTCATCAGCCAGGCTAGCTTGAATCCAGTGGCGCAGTGAGCAAGGGACCCAGGTCTCGGCATACCCTTCCCACTTAGGGCGACAAATGCAAAAGAAACAATTGATGAACGGAATGCTGAACAAGGCAAACATTCACCCCCAGTCACAAGGATCTGGGTTTAATCCATCATTCTTTTGCTCACCGAGCCACCCCAGTTTGGACCCAGCCATATGCAAATCAGTCTTGACCCTGTTCCTTATGGCAACAGTCCAGCCCGAACTGCCTATCCAGGTCCTCCCTGTACCGGAAACAAGCATCCTGGGACCGGTTTCGGGGCATCACCCCTCATCAGCCAGACCAGCTTGAATCCAGTGGCGCAGTGAGCACGGGACCCACGGCTGGGCATACCCTTCCCACTTAGTGCGGCACTTGCAAAAAAATCAATTGACGGACTGAATGCTGAACAATGCAAACATTCACCCCCAGTCACAAGGACCTGGGTTTAATCCATCATTCTTTTGTTCACCACGCCACCCCAGTTTGGACCCAGCCATATGCAAACCAGTCTTGACCCTGTTCCTTATGGGAACAGTCCAGCCCGAACTGCCAAGCCAGGACCTCCATGGACCGGAAACATGCATACTGGGACCAGTTTCGGGGCATCACCCCTCATTAGCCAGGCTAGCTTGAATCCAGTGGCAAAGTGAGCATGGTACCCACGTCTGGGCATACCCTTTCCACTTAGGGCGACAAATGCAAAGGAAACAATTGATGGACGGAATGCTGAACAATGCAAACATTCACCCCCAGTCACAAGGATCTGGGTTTAATACAATATTCTTTTTGCTCACCACGCCACCCCAGTTTGAACCCAGCCATATGCAAATCAGTCTTGACCCTGTTCCTTATGGGAACAGTTGAGCCCGAACTGCCAAGCCAGGTCCTCCCTGGACCGGAAACAAGCATCCTGGGACCGGTTTCGGGGCATCACTCTTTATCAGCCAGGCTAGCCTGAATCCAGTGGAGAAGTGAGCACGGGACTCACGTCTGGGCATACCCTTCTCAATTAGGGCGACAAATGCAAAAGAAACAATTGATGGACGGAATGCTGAACAATTCAAACATTCACACTGTCACAAGGACCTGGGTTTAATCGCTCACCACGCCAACACAGTTTGGACCCAGCCATATGCAAATCAAGACTGATTTGAATATGGCTGGGTCCAAACTGGGGTGGCGAAGTGAGCTAAAGAACGATGATGGATTCAACCCAGATTTTTGTGACTGGGGGTGAATGTTTGCATTGTTCAGCATTCCGTCCATCAGTTGTTTCTTTTGCATGTGAATAGAAGAGAGGCATTTATGAGCTGCTAGTATGAAGGGCAATCAGGACATTATAGAATGAATGGCATTCTCGAGTTGTTGATATGAATGCATCAATGACCTTATGATATGAAGGGCATTGACGAGTTTATTACATGATTTACTTTAATGAGGTGATGAAATTAGGGGCATTCATGGAGATGCTGCATAAGTGGCATATATGTGATGTGATCTTCTAACGCAAAACAAATACACCGTCTGTGAAGAATCCTCAGTAGCTTGTGTCAAACATGGGGACCTGTAGCCTACATAAGGAAGTATCGGACACAGAGGGGCATATTCTCAAGGACTCATCGCCGATTAAGCGGCACTTTACCGCCACGAAAGTGGCAATAGACTCATCGCCCTATTCACGAAGCCTGCGCTAACAGCCCACATCGTCAGTTTTCCTGCGATAGCTGCCGCTAAAAACATCGCCAAGGCTGACAGCGACAACTAACGCTAATCATATGCAGAGTAGGCGTTCCCGTGCAAAAACTCACGATAACACCACTTCGCGATATTCTCAACGACCAGCCAGATCGGCGATGCGGTCCAAAAACAGGCGATAAGGCACGTTAGCAGCAGGGACTTAAGACCTGCTTATTCCTGGCCTTAAGTAGGACGAAAACCCGCAGCATAAAGGGAGCCCAGCCCAGAGCCACATCTGAAGACCAACAGATGCCATGGAGCTACTAATCATGCAGCTTGGAGACCCCAGAGGGCCACAACACCCACCGCCACCACCCCCAGGACCACCCCCCCTCGGACTGCCACCGAGGCAGCGCAGAACAAGACAGCGGACCTTCCGAAAATGCACCAGCCTCAGAGACTTAACGCCAGAGGATGTCATTGCCCACTACAGGCTCAAAAGGACAACCATCCTCCGCATCCTGACCCACATTGCCCACAGGCTGACGGTACCAACACAGCGGACAGCCAACATCCCTCCGCAGACAAAGCTGCTGGCTGTGCTGCACTTGTTGGCCTCTGGTACCTTCCAACCAACAACTGCCAGAGTCGGAGGAGTCTCACAGCCAGCCCTATCAAAGTTCCTCACATCTGTCTTGGATGCCATCATCAGCTTGATACCCCAGCACCTTCACCTCCCCCACACTGCTCAGGAACAGTTGGAGACCAAGCAAGGCTTCTACGCCATAGCTGGCTCCCCGCACGTGTTGGGGGCAATTGACTGCACACATGTCCTACTTGTGCCCCCTGCCGACACTGCACACAATTACCGCAACAGAAAGCACACGCATCCCATCAATGTGCAGGCAATAGTGGACCACCGGGGACTGTTCACCAATGTCGTCGCCAACTTTCCAGGCAGTGTGCATGACTCCCACATCTTCCGACAGTCCATCATCAACCAGCGCTTTCAGGATGGCACCTATGAAAATGCACTGCTCGTTGGTAAGTACCAACGGAACACACCACACACCTCAACTCCGCAATCATACAACTCACAACTGTGGGAATGCACACGTAACAAAATCACATACAACATGCCAACCAACATGCCCACCTACCAGACACGATAACACAAGTAACTGTGGTAACAGGGGCCAGACATGTAGACAAACCATCCACAAAGGCATAGCCCCTCTGCCACATGACTGCAGAAGGTGGGGAGAGGTGGGAACCAAGAATGTGCGAAGGAGGCAATGGACCCATGAATAAGAATGTACACAATGCCAAGTGTGGCGGTGATGTGCTGGACAGTCTTGAGTATGCAGAGCACAGACATGTCCATGTGGACATATACTGCTGGTGTCTGTAGTGTTGTGGACAGTGGACGCAACCATGTCACCCCAGGCAGTGGGGAAGACCTTGGACATGTAGCTATGTCGCCCCCCCTGTAAGCGTAAGCGTAGTGGGCTGGGCCGGCGTACGCCAGTCCAGCGCAGGAGTGTGAATAAACAGCCCGGGGCTCTGGGCGTGGTTCACTTCTGGGATGGCCACCAAAGTAACTATGGCGTGTATCTCTGTTGTGGTGTCGGCGCCACCCGGCCCTTAATCGACAATGTTGAAATGTAGTGTTGTAGGGATTCTGCACATACACAGAACTATGTACAGCAATGGGGGACTTCGTATATAGGGGCTACGCCTTCCTACAGCCTTAGTACCCACAAGCCCACGACCGGCTAGCTATAGTGTCCCACCTGCCCTCCTATACGCAGATAAACAGGCGTTTAGACAACCCAGAACACAACACTCCCCTAATCACTCAGGGATCGTGGTAACAGGTCATTCCCCATCGCTCAGACTCCCGTACTCATCCACAACAAGAGATTGACAGAGTCACTGAGTTAGTTTAAAATGTTTATATTAACTAACGTGCTCTGAAATGCAGTATACGAGCCACTACTAAAATTAGAATGCATAATACAAACATTGCCAGCATTGTAGCAAGTCCATACAATATAAAATGAGAAATCATTGTATATTGATTCTGGAGACAGGACTATAAAACCTACACTCCCTCCCCATGGACGGGAAAACTAAGATGATATCATAGAAGATCTCTGGGTTTGTATAGCAGACCCCATACCTCTAAGACATGGATCGTGTCCCTACATCACAGCTCCATACAGCTCTTCATTCTTGAAAAGTCCCTCCTCAAGTGTGTCTGCGTGTAACATGCATTCTCCCAATATCAAAAAAATGGTGCGTGTCCCACAAACAGCAGCTGCAGGGTATGATTTGTCTATGTGCTAGGGCCTGACCAGATCAAAATAACAAGGGACGGTGTTGTTTGACCTTGCTCACGATGTACAGACTAAACTCCAGGAACAAGCAGGGAACCTCCGCAGACAGCGGGTCGCAGGTGACCAGCGAAAACATTCTTGCATTAGAATAAGCCTGTAGTGTTGTGTGCAAAAGCAGCATCATGGCCTCCGGACCCATTCTAACCTAAAGATGTCAACGGGGTCCCTTAAATCCACATGACACCCTCCCCCTAGCCAGGTTGCAGAAGAATAGAAAAAACAAGGTCCAAGTCGCAAGCAGAGTCAAAGCACTGAGCATAGCAGGGGCAAAGTTCAATAAAATCAAAATCATAATAAGGTTGATTAGCGGTAAATTACGAGAAGAAGAAAAAAATAAAAATGTCTTGTTGAACATTAATCATCGGAATCATATGAGTTATGTTGAACCTTGGAAGGCAAGTTGTTCCAAAAGACGGTCCCCCTCCTCAAAGACAAGGAGGGACAACACCCAATTCAACAACTCGAAGGAGCATACGTGCTCATCATAATCCATAGCTTCAAAAAGCATGGTCGGACATCCTGTATCGTACTCAATGTAGCTGTGGTGCAGCAGGTGCGACGCCCCTTCACAGATGTCCCATTGTGCCAGCACTCCATACACGGCCGCCATCAGCCTGCGGGTACCAGTTGCACATGATTGATCATGACGCAATAGGGGCCACAGCAACAGGTCGTAATCAGGGCAAGGCCGTATGGCGTTTGAGAGGCACAAATCCAAAGCCCAGGAGAAAGGACAGTCGCTGCACCAAAAAACTGGATGAACGCATGTAAAGTATGCGTATCTGTAAGTCACATTGTAGGCAGCACCCACAACAGCCATAGGCAGGCAACCAAGGAAGTCCTGCAATCGGCTACGGTACAGCTCCAGCTGGACCGGATGATCGAGTAGCACATGAAGGGCAGCCATTACGAAGTAGTAAAACAAGTACCAGGACAGCACCAGCGAGCAAGAGGATCAACGGCAAACCACCAAAAGCGCTGGAAAAAATTGAATGAATAAAAGGCGGAATTACACCAAATATCGTTTGAAACGAGGACACAAGACCTGAGCCCAAGAATTTGAAAAAAGGTGCAAGGCCTCCTGTGTCAGAAACATTGAATAATTGGTTTATCAACTCCCCAAAATGTAGTGGGAGATTGGTATTTTATAGGGATTGTATTTCACTTGATGTCCGAGCCACCTGCAGCTCGAATGTTTCACGGGCCGAGGTCAAGGCAACTTCATGTTGGAATAACAGTGCTCTGAGCCTACTTAATTTGTTGAAGCTTGCTTTCATAGTGGGAACAGAAGGCCACAGAGTGCTATCAGCAATGCCATGCGGGGGCAGAAACAGATCGTTGCTGCAAGAGGGACACCGTTGCCGATACACCAGCGTGCGCCGAAGCCATGCCCTCATGTGCAGCTGTGATCAACGCATGTCTGCGGTCCTCGTTAGGAATCAGCGGATCCCCAACAGAAGGAATTCTTACTGTCGGAACTTGTTCCGGGGACAATTGGTATCCATATTTGGACGGAAACCCCTGTGGGTATCTCGTCCCTTCTCTGGTAGCCGCTACGGCTGCCAGTATGTCGGTATCGACTTTTGTCATAGACCTTGTGACTGCTGCTACTGCATTTCTGGCTGCCTCGTCAGCCAGAGTGTTGCCTACAGCGTGTGGTCCCATGCGCTGATGGCCAAGAGTATGTATTACATGTGTAAGTGGCAAGCCCTCTTTGAGAGCTGCCACTCGTACCCAAAGCGTTTTATGCTTGATCTTGTTACCCACATGACATGGCGGTGGCATGCACACGGAGGGCGGGCTCGCCCGAATGGAAAGATGAAGGAGCGCTCAGGGTCTTGGCTCATACATGTCAACTGTTGTGTGTGTACCTTCATTGCCGCAGCATAAGCCAAAGGCCTAGCCTCAATCGCAGTGCGAGTTCAGCCAGGCCTGAACTCCACATCTGTGTCCGCCCTATCCTTACCAAGGCCTACACACACGTGGCCGCCCACCTTCAACGGCAAACATTACAGTGTTGTTGTCAGGCTTGCGGACATGCGCAGACAGGCATGACAAAGGTGTGCCGTAGGAGTGCAAGTGATGCATCTGCGCAGCGCACACAAGTAAATAGGCCCGGGGGGAGGGAGGAGCAGCTGTGAGGCTACGTAACACACATTGACCCCGCACATTTGCCAGAAGCAATACATGGCAAACATGAATCCCAAAGTCACACAAATCACACACAACAAAACTTGTAAGTCTGCCAACACAGCATGCAGAACCACCAGTTTACACTGATCTCACTTACCTCTCACAGGAGATCAAGGATATGCACTCTGCCCGTGGATGATGACACCCCTCCGAGCCCCGAACCCCCCGGCCCAGAGGTAGTACAATGTGGCCCACAAACGCACCAGGGGCATTGTTGAGCACACATTTGGCGTGTTAAAGTCACGTTTCACGGCCTAAAAGAACCCTGCGTTCTATGGAAGCCAAGCTGGTGATAGTACCACTTACAAAAAAAGCCTCTTGGGGTGGAAGAAGCTTTATCGTGCGTGCTGCAAAAGCCTGGAATGACCTTCCTTTTTTCCTGAGAAACACCACAGATCTCCTGACATTTAGGAAGGGACTAAAGACCTGGCTTTTTAACCTGTAATTGCGGTTTACCGTTCTTTACTCAGGGGATGATAACTAGCGCCAAGACACCTCCGGGTAACCGCTGTGCTTTATAAGTTCCTATGACATAACATAACGTTTCAGATGCCTGGACATCACAGGTGGTAGACTCATGTACAGCCCAGAAATAGTGTGCAAGATGATCATTGCATGTTGTGCATTGCACAACATATGTGTACGCAGCAATGCCCCATGGGTCCAAGTGCCAGATGCACTGGACGATGATGAGGAAGATGAGGCAGGTGGACCACACCCCACTGCAGCTGCAGCAGGAATAGCCTGAAGGAACACAATCATTGACAATTTCTTCGCATGAGCACGTCACATTGTGACAGTCCTTAGCAATCATGGAACAGTACAAAATGACCACATGACCAGCATGTGCAAATAAATTCATTGCAACACACATTCCCTGTGTGCATGTCAGTCCTATGCATTAGCACATCACTCTGACAAGTGTAAGTGCAACATTAAGTGCTAACAATCTCACAAATAGCAAATAGATGGTGGGTATGTCACCTCTGTACAGTGAGGCTGTTAAGGGTGTCACGTATTCGGAATGCCATTTCAGGGTGTCAAATGTAGTACGTAATCCCACTCATCAGCGTATCACATGTGTACAAAAACATGACATGAAGGCTGTTATTGGTGTTCCATAAAAGACAACAGGGTGTCATTTGGGGTCAGATATGAAATTGCGGGTGTCATTTGGGGTCAGATATGAACCACCCTGATGCAGAGATGCACCCTGTGACTCAAGTCCCACAACATGAGCAACATGGACGTAAGGGGGATGGGGGCACAGTGAACACCTGAGCAACATGGGAGATGCACACCAGCTAAAAAGCCAGCAGGAATACCGTGCCGGAAGGCAAAGCAGTGACATCCCCCCCCCCAAAACCACAACACTTTTCCAGAATGCAAGCAGATGACAAACTAACATTAGGGATGAAAGCTCCTTTGTCTGAACTAGAGGCGGTAGCACATCTGCACCTCCGACCTTGGAATTGCATGCGCCCGGCACCCCCTGAGAGATACCATAGCAGCTGATGACGACTCCCACACTACGCACAGCGCTAACCAAGGACCAACATATACACACCCCACACACAGAGGTCCTTGCTCGCAGTTCTCTTGCATGGAATGACCTTCACACTTACGCACAGACCATCCCAGGAGTCCAACCGCTGCACACTCAAACAAATCATTGCTCCGAGCTGTGGCATCCACATAACTTAGGCTTAGGCATTTTTACACAAAGCCCTATTTCCTACATTGTCGTGGGGCTAAGTTGGGAAATTGCGAGATTGTTGTTTAGGAGCAATGAGGCCACATGTAGTTCACACATTCCCAGTCATCTCACTGCCTGTCTGGGTCACGGTCAAACATGCGCATTGATATCAGTTCCCAGGGAGTACATTTTCTGGTATCACTGCCCCTACATTCATCCATGATTTCATACTTGCTTGCTAAAAGACATGACACATCTGTGTGAATTAGAATGTTTTGGTCACATTCGGTGGAGTGTTGTAGCTGGACCAGTAAATGGCCATGCATACCCCACTTTACATTGTTGCCCCATGGAGGGCCAGCCTTGCGCATGTGCATGGGTTTGCACATGCATGGGTTTGTTGTGAGATTGGTGATGTGTGGGGAGTGCACCCTCTGGGCACATTGTCGACGGGGGCCTACTTGCTGTTTTTATGTGTGCTGCAGTATGCCAAGGAGATCAGGGACATGATCCATAGTCATTGTGGGTGTGCACTGTGCTATACTTAATTGTGCATGTGTGCCGTTGTGCCCATCTCCCCCCGTCCCCCCAGTCCCTGGTCGTTACTCACCCTGTCGCTGTTGGGTCAGGTCATGTTGAGCAGTGTCCGGTCCCCCAACTCCTGCCACCGTCTCCCCACTGATGACTGTGGACACCATTTCCTCCATCTCATCCAGCTCCTGCTGTGGCGCTGGACTCCCACCTCCAGTCTGCATTGCTGCTTTCTGGTTGTTAGCGAATTTCAGCTTGGTTTTGCGCTTCACATCATTCCAGCGCTTCTTGCAGTCGTCCACTTCCCTTCTCTTCACTCCGACTGCATTCACTTTGGCCAAGATGGACTGCCATATAGCATTTTTAGTTGCCAATGACACAGTGGAGGTGATGAACAGTTGTTGGTGGTGTTCTATCATCTCCGTAATCAGGATCTTGTTTTCCTGCGGACTGAATCGCGGGTTCCTCTTCTTCTCCTTGCCCTTCTCCTTCCCCAAGGTCCCTGGCTGGTCCTCCGGGGGGTTTGTGCGGTTCTGGTTGGGCTCTGTAGTTGCTCCAGCATCCTCCATGGTGCTTCTCAGTTGTTTGGGTTTGGGTTTTGATTCCTCTTTTTTTTGTGCAGCTTTTATGGTGATTTTTCCCGCCTGACGTGGGAATTGCAGGGCTGGCGCTGCTTATCGCTGATGTTTTTATCGCTGTTGGGCCCATCGCCACTTTTTTCACGCTCGGGTTTCCTTTTTTATCAGCGTCCCGGTAATTTTATTGCGGACATTTGATGCGTTATCGGGACACTATCGCCTGTTGCCGGCGTGTTGAGAATACGCTGTTACCGTGGGGTTAGTTTCCCACAATAGACGGCGTTATGTAAAATTGCGTTAGCCTAGGTTGGCGATAATTATCGCCAGTTCTTGAGAATATCCCCCAGAAGAGAGCGGCAAGCCAGGCTTGATATCAGGCACCCAACGGCACCTTCAGGTACCGATCAGGAGCGTGCTCCCATTTTAAGCCTTCGGTCTGTCTTTCTTTGTGTAATCCTGGTCCCAGCTGGGAGGGCTTACCTTATACCTTGCAGAGTGATTCTTCTGCCTGGCCTGGTGAGCTGTGCATCAGGGAGGGCCAGTAGCTCCACAAACAAACTAAGAATTCAGTATCCGCTTTTGACCCAATACCCCACTCAGGTCAGGCGAAGCAACCGAGCTTCCACCAAATCGCTCCTCCAGAGTCCAGGTACCCACTTGCTGATGGCTGATCACAAGGCCAAGCCACCCCCAGCCGCCCGTCGGTGCCAACAGCTTCCGATAACCATCAATAGTTAAACAACAAACTCATCACAATTGTTTCTGCTCCTTCTACGTATTAAGTATTCTTGTCTTGTTGAGCACCACACCTCCGTCAGTGCCCGGGCCTGCCAAGCCGATTCGTAATTCCACTGCCCGCTATGTCTTTTTAGCAGACGCTGAACTGTGGCGGGTATCGAGGTCGCGTCACGTAAGACTAATTATTCGACTATTACAGCCTAATTGGTGTCATAGTGAACCCTTCCTCGGGTGGTGATGTATAACAGTGGTACGTTAGTCACTGCTAAACAGGGGGTTTAAGGAGCATATTTACAAGCCCCTTGCGCCACTTTTGCGCCGCCGTTGCGTCACTTCTGTGACGCAGCGGCGGCGTAAAGCCAGCACCATGCTGCAGGGTATTTACAACGTGACGCATCTAGGGAGATGCGTCACGTTGTAAGCCCTGCGCCACATGAAACCTGCGTCAGGTTTCATGTGGGCGTTCTGGCGCAGGGGGCGTTCCGGCGCAGGAACGCCTCGGAAAAGTGGCTGAGTGAAATCTACAAGATTTCACTCAGTCACTTTCAGACCCCGCTGCGTCAAAACCTTGCGCCTGCTTGAAGCAGGCGTAAGGCTTGACGCACCATGTTAGACATGGGCATGGTTGACACAGTGCTGGAGTTGCGTCGCGCCTGCGACACAACTCCAGCACTGCGCTAACGTTACGGCAGCAGATGCGACACGCATCTGCATTTCCTTGCGCCATGATGCGCCGCATTGTAAATGCGGCGCATCCGTGGTGGCGCAAGGATTGAGATGCGTTTCGCACGTTTCCTGGCGCATCCCTGCTGATTTGCAGGGATGCGCCAGGAAACGTAAATATGCCCCTAAGTGCTTTTCATATTCACGGCCTCTCTACTAGACCAACATCTGTGATCCTGGGCATAGTGCCAATATCGGCAACACTCACCAGTCCTCCCACAGCAACATACATACATAATAAATAAGCAGACAAGACAAACTTTTGGTGGGAAAATTGCTGCAGGTTTATTAGCATACCAAATATGCCAACATGGTGGGTTATCTTACAGGCGATCCAAAGGCAAGCCGCCCCTAGCGACCTACCACCTGATGGGCCAACTTGCATCGTGGCCTTAGCCAATCGGTGTTTAGCGGTTGTGGTGAGGGGATAGCCCCTCCCACTTCCGGTGAACCATCGGTCCACCCTATTACTCACACCCCCCTACGAGGGGCGGAGCGTTCAAGCGACCCCCGGTTGTACAGGTTTCCAACCGCCCGTAGGACAGACGGGGCGCCGTCGCACCCCAGGGTCCACCGCACAGACTAAGTAATAAATTAAATCGTCATTTACATTTGTCTTCTCTGGTGAAAGATCCTGCCCAGTGGGATTCCATCTCGATTTTATCTGACCTTATGCTCACGCTCTCCAAGCCAGTATCATTTTATGAAGTTGTTATTCTTTTCGAACGATGCCTTTCCAGTAATTTTTTACTTAACCAGGAGAGCGCCCAGGCTCCTTACGTAATTTTGCTGCCCCTTCCTATGACTGATGTAAGTTTATGCTCAGAATCCACTTTTTGTTTATCTCCAAGGCGCTATCGAGATTTGAGACGAACAAGGGCACTCGCCTTCCATTATTGCGTGGCGGACTTCCGTCCTTTTGCAAAGGAGAAAACTTGTCAGATGTCAGATAAGTCTTGGAGATTTATTCCAGAAGGACTTCTTCCATAGGGTACCCACCCTTTCATCTCTCACGTTCCATGATGCCGGACAGGTCCACTCCTAAAACTACTCTTGCCAGACGGATAGAGTAGTGGCCTGCATTACCCAGGGGTGACCCATCTAAGAGACTGGTCCGGGATGATCACTGAGGCGCGTGCACAGCTGCACATCCGAGGGTCACTGCAGCACAGGTGTGATGACGCGCTGTTTCGTTTGTGCACACCTTTGATTTGAACTGATCAAGACGAGGGATCCGGCTACATGACTAGGGGAAGACGTTGATAATACTACCAGATTATACCTCACTGCCTTGAACAACTCAAAGTAATAATTCCTTTCGAGATATAGAAAATATGTATTTAATATCACCTCAGTCTTTGTTGTTCCTGAAGATGAAAACGTGTTCATGAAGAAAATCAGAGACACATAAGCGAATATGAATCAACGTTGAGATTTATCCATAACTAATAGCGTTAAAATAATAAACAAAATAAGCCAAAAAAATGCTTAATTTACTTTACAAAAACGATTTAGTTCCCAATGTCTAATAAAGCCGGGCAAGTGAAACAACAGGAATCCATTTAATTATTTAATGGCACGTGAATCAAGTGGGGTAAAGCGGCGACTTGCAGCCTTATTACAGAGGCCCAGAGGGCGTGCCTCCAGCCACCAGGCTGCACACTGTTGGCTGCACCGCCAAGACCCTCTTACCATAATCTGCATTTCTTGAAACCCTTTCATCTGTTTCTTCTGATGTTCGCCGGCATTACAGGATATCAGAGGAGCACTGTAAATGAATGACCTGCTTGAGCCTGGGGTGCGGTCGGAGGTGGGGAGCGGAGTGGGGCGGGGGTGGCTGCTGGGGTGGACCGAATGCACAGCTAATGATCTCAGATATCTCAATGATGGCTTTGATCGTCCAATTTGGCTGCTTATAGGACACATGCCCTTGGTTCAAGGGGATGCATGACTGTGTGCCAGTAAATGCGTGCACTTGTGTGTGTATATCTATATCTATATCTATATATATATATATATATATTATCTACTGGCGGTCGCCAGTAGATAGTTATAGTTAGGACCTATTTTCCATAGGAAATTCGCAACATTCTATTTCCAATAACTTTGGCGCCGGTTGACGAATCTTCGCGAAATTTTCAAAACTCGTGGGGCGCTCCGGTCCGCTCCTATCCTGAAAGTTTCGGGGTGATTCGGCAAGCAGGGGCCGAGATAAAAGGGGGGTCCCAAAACGTGTTTTCCCCATGCAATTTTTATATATATATACATATATATTATTCATTGCACAAATGGAGAAGTAAAAGCAAGAGCAGGAGCACCATGTATGGAGCTTATTTTTTGCGCACTGGGACTGAAAAGCAGCTTTTATTTATGAATTGCAATGCCAACAAGCATGCTGCTGTATTTAAAGAATGACTTTCTTAGTTTGCATTGCGCACTCCATACAGATAACACGACCGAAAACCATTGAATAAAAGGTGGTTGGATGAAAGGAAATCACGTGGTCATTTTGAAAAGTTAGGAGAAAGCTCACCTGTGATCAAGACTCCAGAGAGAGTTGAAACGCGTAAGGTTGGGGAAGTGAACTGCTGCATACTCCTAAAAGAAATAAAAGCATTTGAAATCCTTCAAATGGGATGCCGGCGTCTTCTTGCTAAAGAGGAATGTGTGGATTTAAATGAGGTTCTTCGTGCCCATCGCTGGAGCCGCCCTGCCAGGGTCTGGGGCCTCTCTCACGAAGATTTATTGTGGTGGATATATATATAAAAGAAGTGACTCAAACAGATAGATTCACCAAAGAACAAAAATATATTTCCACTACAATGTTTCAGCTTCTGCCTTCTTCAGGTAGTACAAGATGGTTTGCTCAGTGGCTGCACAGATGACACAGCTGAATTTTCAAAAAGCATCATGAGTGAAGATTCCATTTGGAATGTGGAATCAATGCAGTCCTGAGAGCTCTTGAGATATGCAGTAATCAGGTTGTATTATCAGTAATGTTCAGTCCATCTGGATGCAGTGATTTTAAACGGTACATCCAGAAGTTTTATATATATATATATATATATATATATATATATATATATATATCTCACCAAAAAAGCCTGTCGGTGCGGCCGGATCCTACTCTGCTCCAGCACAATAACGACAGTACCGCGGCTCCAATAACTCAGCGTGTTTATTTAACAAACACCGGCAACAAGGTCCCAACGCGTTTCGGAGCCTTCGCTCCTTGGTCACGGGTTAGGTTTGCATTACTTTCGTTTCTCATTTAAAGAGACCACCACAAGTGAAATGTACAAATAATAAACATAGAAAACAGATCCTTGTCAGTTTCAACTTCTCTCTGCATAAAGTTACATTGGAGACAATTCAAAGAATGTTTTTCGATTAAATTGACTGTGGTACCAAGGTCTAACAGGTATGGGAAAATAAATATTTTCACAATACACATAACATCATGTATTCTCATTACGCCAGTTTTATACACAATTCAGCCCTAGTGGGCAATTAATTTATGGGAAAATGAATATTTTCACAAAACACATTTTCATGTGTTCTTGTTACGCCAATTTTTATGGCTCTGGCAATGTACACAATTCCGCCCTAGTGGGCAATTAATCATTGCTGTAAACATTTAATCTTTTACCCATACATTAGTTATGACTTCAATCAATGAAAGCAATCAATTGTTGCTAAATTATACTTGGACTTAAACTGATGGTCATTTAATCGCCCACTAGGGCTGAATTGTGTATAAAACTGGAGTAATGAGAATACATGATGTTATGTGTTTTGTGAAAATATTTATTTTCCCATACCTGTTAGACCTTGGTACCACAGTCAATTTAATCGAAAAACATTCTTTGAATTGTCTCCAATGTAACTTTATGCAGAGAGAAGTTGAAACTGACAAGGATCTGTTTTCTATGTTTATTATTTGCACGTTTCACTTGAGATGGTGTTCAGGTGTGCCACACTTTTGCAATAAATATAGAAAATTAGCTCTGTAGCTGTTCATTAGAACACTTGGGAAGCTGCAGTAGAACACTGGGAAAGCTGCTGCTGCTGCTGTTGGACGTACATGTTTTACTCAGAATATCACAGTTTATTCTCACATGGCCGAGGAAGATAGTGTGATCTTACAGACAATGTGCTCTCATTTTAGCTCCCCCTGCACCTTCCATAACCTGTATGAAACAATCATGAGAGAAAACTGTTTTCTCTCAAAATGGTCCATCACATTCCAGCAGAGGGCAATAATTTTTCACATGGTAAAATCATCTGAGAACTCAGCAGAATTCCTAAAATGTGCATAACACCACCAAGTGATTTATATTGTGGCTAAAATCTCTCATCACCCACTATATATGTCCCTTTTTGTGACCCTCAAAAAACAGGCTTTCAGTACAATGTAGTTCAATGTGAACCATGGCCCCAAGTCATGTAGTGGCTGCCTGTGTGGACTGTGGTGCATTACATGGTGTGGTTGTGACACCTCGCTGTGTAATATACTCATGAAAACGTCTTGGGTCCAATCAGACTTGTTTGTAAGACCTCTTGCTCACCCTGGCTGACTGTGGCTTTGAGCAGCAAGGCTTAAACAAATGAACAAATGTAACGTATTAGACACACCAAACAACGAAATAGGAAAGTCACACAACACAAAAGAAATCCAACACCAATTTATAAAATTAGATTATATTCTTATGAATTTTAAACACCAAAATTACCAAAATCCACTAGAGGGTTCCAGAGATAAAGATTTTTAAGTACAACGTAAATCTCAGCTTGCTAGTCCAAAGTGCAAACAAGCATTGGTAACCGCAAAGTTTGGAAATATTAGAAAAGTTTTAAAGAGTTGTGTTTGACTACTCCAACCCAGACTGGCCAACCAATTCTGACAGGGAGAAGGTCAGGAGGTCAAGAAGGAGTATTTGGACAGTTACCAGGTTACCAAAGCAGTCTCAAGTCCAGTTCCACACTTCATGCAAGGACTGCCATAGACTTCAATGGAGTGGTCCTGATGCTGAGAAAAGAGGATGTGGAAAAATGTAGTGGGTGCTGTGTGGTCAATGGGTGCCTTCCTGGGGTTATTCCTTGGTCCACTGGTGAGGTGAGACAACTTGGGCCACAGGGATGTGCATCCCTCGAAGTCCTCAATGGCGGGGCTACTGGCCTCCGTTCACAGCAGGGCGAGTGGTATCATTTGGTGAGGGCTAGTGTCCATTATTGTCAAGAAACCTGCACTCTGGCAGCTCTCCCATGTCTGGAAAATTCAGGTTCAAGTTCTGAGTGGTGTGGGGGTCTTCTTTGCTGCACGTTGGCTGTCAGGGGCTGTTTCCCTGAAGTGGATACCAACCAGCCGTTGCTTTTGTGGCCGTGGCACTCGAACAACGTTCATCTTTTCAGGATGGGACTCTGGAGTGACTTTCCAGGAGCCAAGATCCACAGGCACAGTCCTCTCTTTGCTAGCCCAAGGAGCAGCAGGAGCAGTAAAGCGGTTGGTGCATCTTCCCTTTCCAGGTCCAGGGATCAGCAGAGTAGAAGTTCTTCTTTTGTACTCTCTCCAGTCCAAATGTGATGTAATCTTCAGGGTGCCATGGGTGACATATTTATGCCGAAAAAGTGCCCTGGGGGAAGATGCAATTACTAGCCAATGGGCTACTAGGATCTCTACAGCCTTATGACAACTTGTGTGTGGCATCTAGCAATCCCAGAGAGCACTATTCTGCCTACACTCATGATGTCTGAACCCCTCTTCAGCTGTGAGAAGCTTGGTAGCCCACCCTAGAGGTGTGGCTACCTGTGGGCTACCTGCCCATGCAAAAACCGGTTTGGCAACTGGTTTTTCCTCTCTGTTCCTGCCGCCAGATTGTCTACTTGAACAAAGGGCAGCCCGTCTCGAGTGTGAGACTCCCTTTTTGGGCCAACACCATGTTTGGCTTCATGCGAGGGGGAGGTAAAACCTCCCTCTGATGCAGGCCTCTATTGTCCTTGGGCTGGGGAGTCATTTACATATCTCCCCAGGAGAGCAGAAGGCTGTCTGGTGGCCAGCAACTGCGAGTGGCCACTGAAAAGACAGGGCCACAGAGTGGCACCTTTCTAAAAGTTGCTTTTGCTTTAAAGTGACATCAAATTCGACTTGAGCATTAAGTCGGGTTTATTGGCATAATCAATTTAATACTTTAAAGTACCCATTTTGGTGGTCCCATTCAGAAGTCAGCACAACTGAAGGATCAGAGTGTAATTTGTACTAGCCAATTGGGCCACCGGGCTTTTCCCAGTAAAAACAACAATTTATGGTTTTACTGCTAGGGCATGTGAAAGTATATGTACCACTTAATAACATACAGCTCCCTGCCCCGTTATATTTTTGTACTTCATTTCCTGCAATGGCTGCTACAACATATTTTCATGTTGTGGCTAGCCAATCAGATTTCACTAGCCCCCTTTAAATTGGCCAAAGTGCGAAAATATGAAGACAGACATACTTGACCTTTTAACCCCTTCATGCTCAACCCAAGCGCCTCTTTAAACGCTATTTTTTTAAACAGCTTAATGGATTTACACCAAATCACAAAATGTACCTGTGCTATATAATCTATCCTCAAGCTCCCGAGAGAAGTATTCAGTTGGTCGACCAAAATGACTGCTCTCAACTGCACTTTAAACATGTAACCATACACAGCAGTTGATTGGGGGCAATGGAGGCTCACCTAAGGAACACACTTTCTTCCAATATTTGACTCTTGTTGTATATACTTAAAGCATATACCCTACATCTTTCTCTTATAAACTCCAACAACCTTCAATATACAGACCCTTATCTATGGACGATTCTCTGTTAGGCGGTATACTAATGCCTTTACATTTACATGTTTTTTGTGTTTTTGCATCTCATCGGACATGAGCTATCAGCTCTCTCCTTATCAGTAAAACTCGTGGTGAGTTTTTATCTGAATACTGTGCCTTCATGATAGCACATTCAGAAAAGACCCCATCCACCATATTGTGTGACTCAGACTTTCTGCTCCCTGTGGAAGTCAGAAAATGAGGCTTTCCTCAGGCCCTTCTTCAGTGCCACTGACTATCCTGGGGCAAGTAATCCCTGCAGCTTGAGTTTATGTACATTTCAGAGCAACTACACATGTGTGACCTCCTCCCAGCTCATAGACCATACCCTAAACTACTGATGCAACGAACACTAGAGGTAGAGATGAGGAGGGTATGTTTTGGCTCTGCTGACATTACTCAGTCTGCAGCGGCAGAGTTTTCTTGACCCCAATACATTTAAAGTGTGAAGGCAGCTCCTTCATAGTTCCTCAGCAGAGATCTGTCAAGTTTAAATTGACTTCTCCCATTAAGATTCATATTGCTTTGATGTGCATTTATATGTAATTATTTACAAATCGCATGAAACTGTATGATGAACAGCATGATAAAATGTAATTCCTTATACACAATGAAGTCCCTAATTCTGTGAGCATCCACCAAAGTCTTGTGCTACATATCTGCAAAGTGCTTGAGTGTCTCATTAGGGGAAGAAAGCACCCTATAAATGCCATAACATACCATACCATGTTCTGATTTCCAGGACAGGATATATTTTGTTAATGGTTAAGAGAATCAACAGAGTCCTCTCTGAGAGACAGATTCTGTTTGGCAGCTGAACCCGCCCTTGCTGCTGTTCTAAAATTCCAACTCCCTTTGGTAGCAAAACTTGGCGTCAATGCTTCTCTGAAAGCCAGCTAACATCTGATTGCATAACACTGAAAAGCTGCTTCCCCAACAGCCAGGTTCCCTCTGGAAGCAGAACATGGCTTCGCTGTTTTGCTGAGAGCCTGATACTGTCCAATAGTTGCAGGTGGTCTTGCTGCTTCTCAGAGAAACTAAATCCATCTGGTACCAGAGCACTGCATACCTGCTTCTCTGGCGATACATTCCCTCTTTTAGTACAACATGGCATTGCTGATTCTCCGAGAGTCAGATTCTATCTGGTAGCTCAGGATGGGATTGCTGCTTCTCTGAAAGCCAGGATCCCTCCGGTGGCAGAACAGGTGTTATTGCATCTCTTAGAGCCAGGATCCCTCTATTATCACAATGTGGTGTTGCTCTTTTTCAGAGAGCCAGGGTGCCTCTGATAGTACAACATGGCGCTGCTGCTTCTCTGAGAAACAAACTTCCTCTGGTAGCAGAACCAGTTACACCCGCTGCTTAAGGGGGGTGGGATGGGGTGGGGTGGGGAGGTGGGGTTTAAATTAAAAACAAATTGCACTTACCTGCACGCTGGCCGACTGCTTCCTCTCCGTCCTCTTCGGCGGAGTCCAGGAGCAGGAAGGAAGCAGGAACCAGGAAGCACCCAGGCACCCAGTCTCTCCCTGCCAAACACAACGCTGCCTTACAGCAGCGTTGTGACTGGTCTGAGCGCCGTGGTTCGGCATTCAGAGAGGGACTGGGGGCCTGGGCATATTCTCCACCCAGGTTGTAATGCAGCCTGGGTGGAGAACATGCAAAGTGTGCATGAATGTTTGGCCGGCCCGAGACGGCCGGCCAAACATTCATGCGCACTTAAGAGAGTGCCACCACTGTTCCGGTGATGAGTAGCCCCGCCCCTAACCAGATGAGACACAGAAGGAAAAATAAAATAATGATAACGTTTATTATCATTTTATTTTTCCGTTTGTCAACTGCTCACGGAGCAGTGGGGTGACGCTCCTCCGCCTTAGCGGAGGAGCCTCCCCGGAGAACATGGTGTTGCTCCTCTCTCTTTTAGAGACAGACTGGTGCAGACTCAAAACAAAAATCAGCCCTGACAAAAATGTCCAAACCACCCCGCACACAAGGGGTGCACAACTGGAATGGGGCTATAGGGACATCGTTAGTTCATGGCAGGTCATTCTGCTCTGATAGCAGCCCCCTAGACTGGAGCCTGCTGGGGGAGTGCCAGAGTGGCATAATGCCCAGTTCAGTCCTGTAAAGATTTGTTTGTGGCAGTCAGGGTGGCTAACTGTCCCGTGTTTTGTAGGTTTGTGCTGCATATGTGTGGTCTGTCCCATTGCCTACTCAGTAGGTACAAGACGCCAAATGTCCTACTTTTACTGCTCACAGCTAGTTACCTGATGGGATTCCTTAAGCTACCTGGTAGGGTGTCTGCATTTCACTATTTCAGCCATCTATGAGCTGTGAAAGAAATGCCTGTGTCTGGAAGAGAGGAACTGCAGCACAGGAGGGGTTCTGCACAATGTAGTTTCAGGGACATTGTCGCCTTTAGAGGTTCTGATAGGGAATGCGAAAACTGCAGCTTAACAACCCTGAATGAGTGAATGAAAGTTATACTGGAGGCATGTGCTAGGAATATGCCCTTGGTGTTTATTTCTTCCATTAAGCCTTCTTTTAGGTGCACACATTTTGTCAGATCAGGGAACAGAGACATGAGGAGAGTATGATGTGCCCAAGATTAAACAGTATGGTACTGGGAGACCTTAGATTGTAATGCACCATTCTTTGTTTCAAAGGATATTACTTTACTATCATATTACATTTTGGTGAATAGACCATGAGAGTGGGCACTGGGTTCCCACCCTGTCATAAGGTAATATCCTGTATGGGTTTTTTTCATAACCCCAAACTTACTTACAGCTTTCAGATTGATTCTAAATGCTCCCAATCTAGCACAAAAAAGGGGACAGAGAAATAAACACAATAGGTGAGCGCACAATTTATCTAAATGGGTAGGTTAGAATTAAACATCATATCGCCTGGTTCCACTGTAGCCCAAAAGACCACAACAAGGGTCGCAGCGATTCTCATGGAAAGGTCAAGGGATAAGCTTTCCAGGAAAATGTCACAGTATTGTGAGCCCTGCACAGATTTATGATTATTTTTCTTTTTATTTCCAGCATAGATAGGTAAAGCAAGTATTAGATATTAATTCTAATGATGGTTTCTACTCACACCAGTTAATTGCCCACCTTCTGAGGGGTCCTGCCAAGGTGTATTTTCATAGAACTCACTATTGTGCTTAGTTCTAAGTCCCTTCCCTTCCCAATATTTTCATGCAGTTGGAAAAAGGCAGAAGTAAACTGTGAGACCTTTCCTTTAGGTCCTGAGGCAGTAGGTGATTACTGGGCAATATCTGTGGTGGATACTATTGTTAAGCATTTGCGTTTCAGGTCACAACACAACACAAATACATGCAGTCCCACATACTTTGCAAAATACCAATGCATCTCGTCTTGACAAGTTCAAAACTGGCCTCTTCTGTAAATGAATGCCACTTTTTTAGCTATCTGGTTTACTAATGGGGCCACTTTTGTTTTGGTTTCCAGGCCTATTTTTTGTCCCAGACCGACCTTGGTGATAGATTTTGAAAGAGTCTGACTTAGATGAAGGGGCTCCACAGCTCACCTCCCACATAAGTCTTCTGATATTCTCGCTTATGCAAAGTGTCTCCAGACGTGTAAAGTGTCTACATGTGTGCAAAGCTCTCAGTGAAGTAATAAATGAATGTTGCCTACTCTAGTGGCAGCAGAACATGGTGTCACTGCTTTTCTGTAGGACAGGCTCCCTGTGGCAGCAGACCATGGCGTCACTGCGTCTCTGTATGATAGGCTCCCTGAGGCAGCAGAACATGGCATCACTGCGTCTCTGTGGGATAGGCTCCCTGTGGCAGCAGAACATGGCGTCACTGCGTCTCTGTAGGATAGGCTCCCTGTGGCAGCAGAGCATGGCTTCACTGCGTCTCTGTAGGATAGGCTCCCTGCGGCAGCAGAGCATGGCGTCACTGCGTCTCTGTAGGATAGGCTCCCTGCGGCAGCAGAACATGGCGTCACTGCGTCTCTGTAGGATAGGCTCCCTGCGGCAGCAGAACATGGCGTCACTGCGTCTCTGTAGGACAGGCTCCCTGCGGCAGCAGAACATGGCGTCACTGAGTATCTGTGGGATAGGCTCCCTGTGGCAGCAGAACATGCGTCAAGGCTTAAGCACAACATGGCGTCACTGCTTCTCTGTAAGGTTCCCTCTGGCAGCAGAGCACGGCGTCACCTGCGTCTCTAGGCAGGCTCCCTCTGGCAGCAGAGCATGGCGTCACTGCTTCTCTGTATGATAGGCTCCCTGAGGCAGCAGAACATGGCATCACTGCGTCTCTGTGGGATAGGCTCCCTGTGGCAGCAGAACATGGCGTCACTGCGTCTCTGTAGGATAGGCCCCCTGTGGCAGCAGAGCATGGCGTCACTGCGTCTCTGTAGGATAGGCTCCCTACGGCAGCAGAGCATGGCGTCACTGCGTCTCTGTAGGATAGGCTCCCTGCGGCAGCAGAACATGGCGTCACTGCGTCTCTGTAGGATAGGCTCCCTGCGGCAGCAGAACATGGCGTCACTGCGTCTCTGTAGGACAGGCTCCCTGCGGCAGCAGAACATGGCGTCACTGAGTATCTGTAGGATAGGCTCCCTGTGGCAGCAGAACATGCGTCAAGGCTTAAGCACAACATAGCGTCACTGCTTCTCTGTAAGGTTCCCTCTGGCAGCAGAGCACGGCGTCACCTGCGTCTCTAGGCAGGCTCCCTCTGGCAGCAGAACATGGCGTCACTGCATCTCTGTAGGGCAGGCTCCCTCTGGCAGCAGAGCATGGCGTCACTGCTTCTCTGTAGGATAGGCTCCCTCTGGCAGCAGAGCATGGCGGCACTGCGGCTGTCCACGGCCCCCGCAGGGGGTCAATTCAGCAGGGCGGCCCTTTAGTGCCATTTTGGGCACCGCCCACCCGCTCTAGTCGTTGGGGGGTTCTGTAGGAGCCCTCTAGCCAGGTCGCCACTGTGGCGTCCTTCCGGTGCGCCAGGTGGGAGGAGGGCATATAAGCCTCCCCCGCCCCTCCTGGCGGTCTCTGTTCGCCAGCCACGACGTTGCTCGTCGCCGTCGTTTGTCGTTGGCGGGAGAGCTCTGTATAGCGAGGTGAGTCGGTCCCCCTATTCCCTCCCCCCACCTTTAACTCTGGTGTTCCGGGGGCCGGAGCGATGGGGGTCCTGTCTCGGCCTACCGGCCAGTTGTATCCACCACCAGCTGTGGGCCTCACCGTACCCACCCCCCTGGTGTTCTCGCCTCAGCCCCGCTGGGTTGCGGGGCCAGCGGTGCGGCATAATGACGGGCTGGGGGCTGGAGCGAGGGGGGTCCTGTTTCGTGAGCTCCCGTGGGCAATTGGTTAGGTGCGGTACTCATACAGGAGTACTGACACCAGGCCATGCCGAGGTTGGGGGTTCGTGCCTCACCGGGAGAACCTGAGTGGTTTAAGCTGCTCACTTAACGGGCCAGCCTCAGCCCTCTCTCCCGACTCTCGTTCTAGCAAGCGGCCGGAAAAGGGGAAAGCGGCGGTGGTGAAGGACCGCGAGATAAGGGGTGATCATTAGCCGATTATTAAGTGATTATCGGCGTGGACAATGTCGTTTGAGTATCTTGTGCCTGTACCTTTGTTGTGGTAATGCCCCAGATGGCGCATTGCACTCTGCGGTCCGGGAGGGTTTAATGGAGTCCTCTGCCGTACGCCGCTCGGTGGGGGCATGGCGCGTGGCTGGGTACAGAGCAGCATAGGTTTGTGGTGTGCCGATTGTTGGCAGGAGGGTTGGGGGGCCCTGTCGAGGTAAACGTACCACGGAGCTAGCCGCGGTCTGCAGGAGCAATGGTCACAGTGTCACTCGGTTGCCGCTGACCGCGAGTGCATAGGCCTGCTGCAGGGTCACTGCGCACGTTAAATGTAATGCCAATCGTAAATTGAATGATGGTTCTTGTTGTATTGCAGGACGTGGTAGCGTGGATTTGGACAGGGGCCCGTGCCGGGGCCAGCGGCCGCCACATTGATGTACTGTTTTCCCGGCGATTTGGGGGCAAAAAGAACGCCAGGTATGGGGGCCCGCGGCCTGGGTGTGCCTGGGCCCAGCGGGGTTTTTGGGATGCCGGGGCAGCCTGCCGTGGGTCAGCCGGGGCCCCGAGATAGTGGTATGAGCTTCGTTGGCTTTCCTTAATGTGGGGGCAGAGGCCATGCGGACGGAAAGGAAGGGGGGGGCACGTCCTGCCGAGTGCCAGCTGGATAGAGGATGGCCTACCTCATTGCTGTGTTTCGGGGCTCTTCGTCGTCGCTCTCCCTTGTTCTTACGTGGGATGATGTTACCCTGCGTGGCAGGGGGAAGGGCGCGTTGTGGAGAGTAATGGGCAATGGCGCCGTGGTTTTAATGGCGGCGCGGCACACGGCCGGCCGGCAGCTCTGTCCGCTAGTCGTCGCGCGGCAGGCAGCTGCTTTCATGGATAGCAAGGCGCGCACACGTATGCAGATTGGATATTAACATGCGCAACACTCCCCGCAGGTTTCGATGCCAGGCTATAGACCTAGGTAAAATTTGCATTAGTGTCCCAGTCGACCAAAACTTGGCATCACTAACTGCAATTACGCCACCGTTTAGAATGCGTGTGGCGTTGTTGGCCGGCCTCTTTGGTTTTGAGGTGAGTGCATGGGGGTTGCTGCATGTGGCGGGTGAGCGCCCCACCCCCCTCACTGCTGTGATCAGTGTCCGGTGCGGCGGTCGTGTGACGCTCCAGTCGTGCGTCTTTGGTTGTGGTGGTTGGGCCTGCGTGGCCGGTGCTCCGCTAGCCCTAACCCCCCACATTTGGAGGCGGTTGCTCGGTCGGGTTATCTCCAGGAGAACACCTGGCAGAACAGGCCCAGTGTGTGCTAACCACCGCAGGTAGCTGCCGGGCTCGCATTCCTGACGGGGAGTAGCGCTGCCGGCTATGTTTTAACAATATCGGGATAAAAACCTGAAGCTGAGCAGGGTCCTTGTGTTTAGTGAGGCGGAATTTTGGGTAGTCCGCAAACGGGCTCAGATGTAGGGCCCGCTCGGTGCATAAAAGGGCCGGCCACAATATGGGTTTTAAGTGCGGTTGCGGTGAGGTTTTTCTGGTTACACTGCAACAGTGTCACAGCAGCTGAAGCGTTGCAGGGTGTAGTGGCCTGCTTGCGATTGGTGTCCCAGTGGTTAGGTTTACGTTGTTGACATCGGTGCACACTGGACCCGTGGCCGGGCGGCCACGGCCTTCTGGCGTGGCTTATGAGGGGGGGGCGGTAGCGGAGCGAGACTGATATTGGGCGGTGTGGTGGTGCTCCCTCCTCACTTATATTCTCATGGGTCCCCGCGGCTCGCCGCCGGACAGTTGTGGCTCAGGATTTCCAAGCGGTGCTAATGTATAGTCCGACACGACTCTTGCAGAGGATGAGCCGAGTGGGCGCCGGCACCGGGGCTCGGACCCCGGCCCGCGCAGGCCTGAGATTACGGGTGGGAGGGGGTCTGCATTCCCGCGGGGATCTGTGGTGGCAGTGAGCGTCGCGGGGCTCCTTCCCCCGTTCAGTCAGGCCTCTACTCATCAGTTAGGGGGGCCACGGAGCCGGTGGTTTGCGCTAGGGGAGGGCAGCGAGCGCCGCGTGGCTCCCCCTCCCCCCTTCAGGGTTGGCGTTCCTATAGTCCAGATGTTAAGTAGCGCTAGCGGTGTAAGAATTCGGCCGCAGGAACCAACTCCTCTATTGGCGCCTAACACTTCTTACTGTGTCTCGCTGAGTAGTGCGTTTCGTCCTCGAGAAGAGCAGTGGCGCTGGGGGCCAGGGTCAGGGCTCTGGCGGAGGTGTCTCGCATACAGCAACATGCCTTGAGCGCGATGCGAAGACACTGCAGGAGTTAAGGTAGCAGAGTGTCCGGCAGAAGTTGTGCATTGGGCAGGAAAAGCACCTCCGGGGAAGACCTGGCTGTGGGGGAGTTGAGAAGCAAACCTTATTCCTGTGTGATTCCTTCAGCCCGTTTTGCCATTTGTCTAAGAGACGACAAGAGTCTAAGACATTTATGCAGTACAGCTCGATTTTGATGAGTCTCTATCGTAGTTGCTGATCGATGTTTGGGTTGTTGGGCTGTCCTGGTATCTTATGCTTATCCCCTGGTGCGAGCTGCGTGCTGGGGCACATGTCGCCATCAGATAGACAAAGGCCCTCATCTGCCTCGCCGGTATTTTCGCAGCACTTAATTCGAGCCGATGGTTTGGTAGCACTTGGCACGGTTGCAGGCACTTATGAATGTGGCCACATGGTGGCGCGGTTTGTGCGATTTGTTTGTGTGATTTGAAGATGGAGCACAAGGTTGTTGTTAATTCAGTGTACATTGAAAATAACTAGTGCCTACTCCAAGAAGTCTATTGTCTGGCTGGGGACATATCACATCGGTTTTGCTTGGTACCCACGCCCTCCGTTGGTCCCATGCGCGCTTGCTTACGATATTCCTTATGCCGCGCTGTCTTTGACTCTCATTTGCGTTGATCCCTCGCCCACATATGCATTCCTTTACGCCATTATGTTTAACCTACAACTACCAGCAAGCACGCTAGTTATATTTTATGATGCTTGAACCTGGCATTATAAAAATAGGCATTCCGTATGGAAAATGCGGTGTAGGCTCTTGGGCCAAATGTAGCATAGTGTACAGGGAGACGGACGGCTCAGCAGGGAGTAAACTGCCAAATTACCATCACTGTATATTAATTAGTTGGTTCTAAATAAAGTCGCATTGTAAGTTTCGGAATGATCGAAAGAGAACACCTCTGCTGGTTTTATTGTGTTCCAAGGAAAGCACGGACCTATCAGATTCTTTACCCTCTATGGTGCCGTAGGTGTTTAGGCCACCACATGGCACTGATTTCGGGGATTCTTACGGCACAGATGCGTTTAAAGCTAGTGTCCATGAATGCACAAATTTCTGATTTTCTCATGAGCACTTCATGACACAGAGGTTAGCCTCACATGGAGCAACAGCATTTTGCAGGCAATACTTCCCGGTTATAACTTGCCAGTGTAGATAATTATTCAGTAATAATGGAGCGCGGCATGCGTGGATATTCCTGTGCTAAAATACAAAAAACACTAGTTCCCTGTATAAAAGGCAGACATGAATCTAGTGGCTAGCGGGTCAGGGCACCCCCTGTAGGGGTACGTGCTTTACCCATGGTCACAGGTCATTCCCGGCAGGCTCACCTAGCTTCTCATCCTCCTGAGGTCGATCACCATTAAGTTGAGTATCAATAAACACATGTTATGGGGATATACTTCCGTTCTCACCATCCCAGGAGCTTCATAAAAGGTGTGCAGTCTTTCAACAGCCTGGGAAGATGTGGTTGGGGCACAAATGCCGACAATCACCAGTGCAGTTGGCATTTTATTTCAGATGGGGCAGGCATAGTTGCTCATGTTGTACTCCATGTCCTCATATCCAAATACATTGGCTAACTTTTTGGCACGCTGGGATACCTTGGCACTGTTATGGGATACATATGCTGGGGGAGGGACGCCAGCATGGCGGCACAGCATCCGTCAGTGCAGATGACGGATGGGTTTGCAGGCTATAAGGGCATGGTGATCCACCCATGTCTTGGTTTAGGCGAGGTGGCACACCGAGCGGCCTTGTAGGGCATGAGATAGCGTAAATTCACTCCATGTCTACATGTTATTGGCTGGTGCAGCACTTGGTCATCAGTCTGTACCCTCGTACTGGGGATCATCCAGGTAAAGGGGCACATTAGGGCTTAGTCACCCCAGAATGATATGCACAAACTGGCACACGGTGCGTTATGGTTTGTATCACACAGAACTGGGGGTGTCTCATTGGGCACACTCACTGCCTGTGCATTGTGCTTTGGCCGGTTTGTTTCATCTTTTCATAGGGAAGTGATATGTGAGGTACCTAATTGCTCACAGCCTGGCACATTAAGGTGGGCGCAAAGCGGGTTGTTATCCATTAAATGTTTTATAATAAATGCTTTGGGGCACTTGCAGCAGTGAGGGAGCTTCCTGAGGACTTGAGGGTTAGTAGCACTCCCCTCGCCCAGGCACACAGGGCTTTCAGCAGAATGGCTGCAGGCTCGAGCAGGTCAGAGGGGGATTTCTGCGCAGTGCTTGTAGAAGGTCATGTACCATTAAGGGCATGTTCTACAAAAGGGCAGGTTACTGCGAAGGGTGTTCCGAAGTTTTGGGGTCAAACTGGGTTGGAGCAGTAAAGTTAAAGTCAAAGCACAAACCGGCTACAATGTATTAAGGAACATTTGGCATTCCCAGTATTCAAGAAAGGGCAGGGATTGATACATATTGTCCCCTCCTGTTCCCACGGTCTTGTCTGCTCCATGGCATACTAGCAGAAGTTCAGGAGGGCTAGACTTCACCTAGGGTGGTGACTGGCTTAATTCGATGGGCAAATCCAAAGGTTTCACATTTACTAACGTGTGAAAATTTCAGCTGCCGGTGCATAGTTTTATTCATATGCACAGTATTATTAATTTAAATAATAGATGTATTGACTAGTACGACCAGCGGACGTTCTCACGCCAAGGCATTTGGCAGCGGTGAGTGTTGCTATGCTGTAAGGATATCAAGGTTAAATATGACTGCCAGGCCTCAGTAGCACGGAGCGGCTTACAGCCAGAGGCGATATCCGATGCAAGGGGCAGCTGTTCGATTAGAGCCCTACTCAGAGGGACCGCCTTAAGTGCTGGGAGGTCTGTTGGCACCGCATTTCAATGGAAGCCATTGTCTAGTGGGCTGCTCTGAGCAGGGCATTTGCAGGCATAAGTAACAGTATCAGCTGCCAGTTCAAACGTGCATCTTTCACTAATTTCCTCAGACAACTGGGACAGGAAGTAAGGCGGGCTGGATAACTCTTGCTTCTACCTGCATTGGCACATCTTGTCAGGAGTGACTGTCAAAGGGTTGGCACTTAAGCCAGGTAATGTTAGCACCCATCCACACCAAGCCGATTGTTTAAGGTCACCCTTGGGCCGCGTTACACAGCCCAGTATTAGGCCCTAGTGGGTCAGTGCCATGAATTACTAAATTGAACTGAACAGGAGGCGTGACCGTGGGTTACACTAGCAGAAGTTTGGGGAAGAGCTAAACTCCACCCATGGTCATGGTGTAGTCTTAAGTAGATGGAGTTGTCACTCTTATTCGACCAGGGGTTCGATGCTACATGAGGGCATCGCTTCGCTGCGGCCAGAGCACGGTCATGGTGTTTCCTAGGGGGGCAGCAAGTAAAGGCAAGGCTCTTTCCAAATCTGGCACCAGAACACAAGGTAGTCCGGGCCAACTTGTCTGTTGGGTGACTTGGGTAGGCACCTGTGTAGTTGTCACTCCACGAAGGGGTGAGTTGTCCCCAATAGTGGGCACAATACATATATGTGTGTCTCTGGCCTTACAGCTGTGTCGAGCCTGTCTCAGTTAGAGGTACGCCCAGGTGGAAATTGTGTACTTAAGGTTTGCAGGACCAATGCGGTTTGTGGTATCTCCTAGCGGACCCACTGAAGGTGTACTGCAACTAAACAGGGAACTGGGAAGCTTGGTTTCTGTCACTTTGGCAGGTTTAAAGCATCCAGGGTCGGAGATGGACAGTAGGTACTGTGCATCTGTGATCCGACGGCAGTTAGGCAAGCGGGGTGCGCTGCGTAAGTTGTAATTGCACGAAAGGGTGAGGTGTCTCCAGTAGTGGGCGCAAGGCATATATTGTTTCAAACCAGCTTTGATACCATTAAGGTGTTCACCAGGGTAGCAAGCAAAGGGGTTTGTGCATCCGTCTGGGCAACGGGGCGAAATAAGTGCACCCCAGAACCAAGGGCAGGTGATATGATCCTGCAGTTAGGCGCAAACGCCCGCCCGGTGAGTAATAGATGCCTCGCTGGGTGGTGACGCTGTCAGCCAACAGTGTGCTGCCGTCCCAAGTAATGGGGCAACGACCTTATTCCCATGGGGAGGAGGGCACTATTACAAACCATGAAGTATGACTTGGGTGAAATCAGCAAACGCATGGGTCAATGCGAACTCTGGTGGTCGGAAATCATCCCTCGCAGAAACTGGTGCGGGGCCAGGTCTAGCGTGGCGGCCGAACATTCGCGTAAAAGGGTCAATGGTGCCATGCGCAAGTTCACAGACCAGAGGGGCCTGGGTTTCATCAGGCACGAGCTGATTCAGTCCAGAGTAGAGGGATACTTTGAGAATGATTGGGTCCACTTATCTCCGGTGGGGATGGACCTGTTCCTGCTTGACCTGCAGGAGGCACTGGAAATAGCAGGCTGTAGGTGACAGTATAGCTCGCATGTGGGGGGGCTCTGGCGACGACGGGAGCCGCCTCCAGAGCTGTGGCGGAGTTACAGGGCGATCTGGAAGCAGACTGGTACAGTAAGGGTACCTCTGCGGCAGACCAGTACAGTAAGGGTACCTCTGCGCGGCACAGTAGGGGTGCCAGAGCCAAAGACCAGGAGCCTCAGGGCAGGTTCCTGGAAAACCGCGACGGCGCCCCGTTAGTCCTTCGGGCGGTTGGGGGCGTGACCAACCGGGGGTTTGCCCTGATACGCTCCGCCCTGAAAAGGGCGTGATTAGAAGAGACCAACGTGTCACGTGATCCGGAAGAGGATCATCAAAGGTAGCACTGACGGCGTGTCCCACAGTGCTGGCTCACCAGGCGGGCGGGGGCAGCATAGGTTGGCACAGCTGCCCGCCCTTGGATCGCCCGTAAGATAACCCACATATTGCATACTCTTGTATGGAATAAACCTGCAGCAATATTTTCCCATAACAAAAGTTGTCTTGTGTATTTATTCATTCTTGCATGCTCAGACTGGGGGTGGGAGAAGTTGCCGATAATGGCACTATGCTTCTCTGTAGGATAGGCTCCCTCTGGCAGCAGAGCATGGCGTCACTGTGTCTCTGTAGGGCAGGCTCCCTCTGGCAGCAGAGCATGGCGTCAAGGCTTCTCTGTAGGATAGGCTCCCTCTGGCAGCAGAGCATGGCGTCAAGGCTTCTCTGTAGGATAGGCTCCCTGTGGCAGCAGAGCATGGCGTCAATGCTTCTCTCTCCGAGAGCCAGATTCCTCTGGTAACAGATCATGTCTTCGTTGCTCCTTTGAGACAAACTAGGGGAAGCAGAAAATGGCGTCGCTGCCTAATCCTAGCCTGAGTGGCGCTCAGTGAGGGCGGGTGACGGTGTAATAGAGCGCTCCGTCTATGAGACCATCTGGCAACGCTACCCAAGCTTGTTAGTGACGCTGGAGGTTGCTGTATTAGCCCGGGACATCGCAGGAGCGCCGAAAGAGAAGCTTTGTTTATGCGCGCCATATGGCCGCGAGCCAGTGTGCTTATCTTGATTGCCTCTGAAGAGGGCCTAATCATCTGTATGAGGCTGTGCCGCCTTTTATGTTGTTTGTACAAGCTGGGAGTTTAGAACATGTTGTGTACAGGATATTTGTAGTCATAATTTCTCTGAACAGGTTAAGGCAAACAGTACAGGAATTCGCATATTAATGCGCGACGCTTCAAATTAGAATTATAAACAGACTCTCCTCATTGGAGGCCGCGCCTGCTAGGAAGGAGCCAGCTGTTTAATAACGAGACCATTATTTTGAGCGAACGATCAAAGTAAAATAAATTATCGCGCTTTCGGCGGAGTTGAAAAGCCCGACGAACTGCAATGCAGCAGGCAAACTTCGCGAAAGTGCTCCTGGCGCAATCTGACATCAGCGCTTCTGCCTATTCCCAGGATAATGCGAGGGATGGCAGCTTGCGCTGATGCCTGTGCCATGACTTGGCAGCGAGCGCCGCATGCCTGGAGTAAGAGCATGCCAGCGTGCAGAGGAATGCTGCTGTGTTCCATATCTGGCCACTGGGCACGTGGCCCTGTGCCCGACAGCAGCGCCATTCATGTGCAGCCCCTAGCTTGAGATTCCGTCCTCTTGCTGGAGTGCAGTGACCACAGGGGCTGGCGTTCCCTGCTTAGTTTAGCTTCCTTGACACAATCCGAAAGGTGCAGCTTGTCCTTTCCAGGTGGCCCACATCAGTGCTGGAATTGGAAACAATTACTCCTGGAACCTATACATCGGGGTCAAAGTGTGGCTCGGGGGTCGTAGGGGGTTTGAGCCACGAGTAGAGGAGCTTGAAAAGCAGTCTGCAATCTTTTGTTTACTTAGTTGCTGCAAAGGAATTGTCAACGAGAACATAAGTGACAGAATTACTTAATTCGTCACAAAGAGGCTGCATTTTAGAATATCTTCCAGGGTTGAAACACCTACTGCAGAGATCTTTGTGTTTGCATCGATTTTGAGGGGATTATACTAGTGGTAAGATAACTGCTGGTTAATACAATTCTGGGAGAGTTCCTTGTTTTGTCCAATCACAGTTATGACTCATAAAGAAGCATAGAGGATTAATGTGCCTGCTATAAAGCACACCATGTAACATGCAGATCACAGATTTGTATTTTATGTAGACAGGTACGTGGGCTACGGTTTTTGACACTAAGATCATTTCGTCACTTCCAGTTCATAGATTGCAATTCTTCTAACATAGCACAGTGATCTATTTACTAGCATCAAGGAGCTGCATGCAAACTGTCAGTCATGGGGTTAGATACTTATCGCTTTTTTTCTCAATCTGTTGTTATTCTAAGATCGCAAAGTAGGAATCCTCTGGAAATCAAAGTCTCATTTGTACAGATTACCCGAATCACTGTGTTAGGTTTTTATATCCTAACTCTGTGTTTCTCCCTACCATTCACTATTAACATATAATATCTACAATTATGTACAATATGCAAGTCTTATACCTATAACCCTTGTTGTCTTATTTAACCTTTTCGGTACAGTGATTTACACACTTGTATGATTTATTGTGTCTCTGTGTGATGTAAAGCGCTCTGACACCCTACACTGGGATAAGTAGTGCTCTAAAATAACTGAATAAAAAATAAATTAGTAGGTGCCATTTAACTCATTATTTGGGTAATTACTCATACACACAGATACATCTTGCTTTCTTGCAGAGCATGAGCTTCTCTTACATAGAGGGGTTGAACAAAGTCAAAAACCTGCCTCCAAGTCATAGTTTCTCTAAAGTACTTGTGAAGTGATAAGATAGGTGCCTTTGTTTTCTTCCATTGCATTGCCATCTAGGTGTTAGGCTCATATCCAGGAAGATATTTGAACTAAAGAAGGGCTGATGGCCCTTTAAATCAGGCCTTTATTTGTGCCCAACTGTAAGTGAAATAGGAAAGCCTGCAGGTTACTGCACCAAATAGAATACAAACAACATGCCTATGCTACTGACTTATGTCCCGGTGTCAGAAAATGACACCAGGACAAATTTAGCATATTTCCCTCCGTCGGCTGGATCATGGATCCAGCCCAGAAATAGCTGCCGGACCTGGGATCCGGCACAATCCCCCTACTGGTACTCATGTGCATCAACCAAACAATGGAATAATAAACTAGAGGACCCCGGAAAATAAGAAATTTGAAACACCACACCAGGTTATGGACTAAGAAATTAGAATTTTGCGCTGGGACGTCTTGACCTTGAGAAACAATTGATTTTCATTACTTAATTCAAAATAGTGAACTGAACTAATCCATGTGAGTGGCTGTTTCTGGTACTTAAATTTAAGTAAGCCCGCATTTTTCTGCTGTCCATTATCATTGTGTACATGATGCTGCACAGTCTTTTAAGACCCTAAATTCGACAAAAACATTTTTGACATAAGAATACAGAAAGAGTAGCAGCAGGTGAACTTTGCTCCAGTAAATTGCAGTGCAATTTCGCTCGGTGGCAGGTACAATAAGTGATGAGCGGATCTCTCTCCATTGTTACGTTCAACAAGGAGAAAATGCATCATCGCCACTGGATTATTTGCTATTGGGAACCACACTTTACGGACCCTTGGATTTTAGCTTTCTAGAGCAGGGTTCTCTAAAGTCGGTCCTGGTGGGACGGATCCATGCAAGATTTTTAAGATAACTACATTTATCTAAATGGGGATATGCTAAAAATCTTGCATGGATTCGACCCTCCAGGACAGACTTTGGAGAACCCTGTTCTAGAGCAACATTGTTTTCCCGCTGTCCCAAATAACATCCCCAAGCCCTTTTAGATCATAGAAAACTCACCAGCTGTATGTTCAAGAAAACCAGATGGCCACTGGTTGAGGTCAACGAAAACTGCACTCTTTCACAGCTCCAGGCACGAAATATGGCACCCTCTTTCATTCGTCCTGTTTAACTGTCTGTGTTGGAAAAATACGAGAGGCAGGGAGAAAGTGAGGGAGGCAAGATAAAGGAGAGCCATGAGAAGAAAAGCAGTCAAAATACAGACAAGGGCACCAGCAGCTGCCAGAAACAATGTCTAAATATGCTTTGTTTTTGGAGCCATATTTGAAACAGTCTGACGCAGCTAGCTCCTGCACCCCTCTAAAGGTCTGCAGCTGCACTCTGGGCGTGGGCTTATCTCGCACGTGTTAAAGTCTTTCCCTGGCTCCAGAAAGCATCTGAACCACCTTTATCGTGCTAATATCTGCCCCTGAACATATCGAACAATACCTAATATTGACGTTCATGTCTTTAAAGGGTCTCCTACTGGGTACCTGTCCGATATTTGAATTGTTTTAGCTACTACTTTCACGAGATGGCAGTGAAGTGTGATGAGGATCAATGAAATCTCTTCCTGAAACTAGGGAACCACTCTATGCTGTTGGAACCTTTCATGAGACCATAACTGTTAGTTATTAGACAGTTGTGCCAGGGGCACAATGGCCATTTGGGCCTGCTTAACCCACTGAGTCATGTTTAGTATTACAGAAAGGGCCATGGAATCTGGAGAGGCGCCCATCTCTGATGTGAGTATTGCATGAACCCTAGGGGATATTCCCACAATAACCAGGGAACACACCCCATGCAAATGAGGGTATGCTATTTGGGCTTGCATGTTATTTCAAATGTGCTACAAATGAACCCCTTTAGTATCCCCTCCCAGGTAGGTTCTACTGACTAGTGTACCCAACTGTGGGGATGATTTCTGCCCCTCTTCAATGAAGGCCAGGTCATCTCCAAGCGAAAGACCGAGCTGTGGTTTCAAAACACTCGTCTTTCGTCTTTCACAGATACACTCGCCTCAACGCAGGTTCCAAAAACACACAAAGATGCCGGCAACCCGCCTCTTAGGCCTATAGTCTCCACCATTGGGGCTGCCACGGAGCCATTGTCAAAATACATTGACCGGTTCCTCAAACCCTTGGTGTGTAACTTAACCTCATATGTGAAGGACACTGGTCACTTTATCTCCAGGATTGAAAATCTTCCATATAACAACGAAAGGGAATTATTTGTTACGATGGACCTGGAGTCCCTATATACCAATATTCCCCAAAAGGAGGATATGAAAGTACTTGGAGAAATTCTTGAATCTGATCCCACGATAACCAACTCGTCTTTTATCCTCCAATGCCTTGAAATCGTACTTGGAGAGAACTTTTTTGAGTTTAATGGTACCTATTATCAACAGATTCAGGGTGTAAGTATGGGCGCTGCCTGTGCCCCAAGTGTAGCTTGTCTATATATGGGACATTTTGAGGCCCATAATATATACAACGAAATGGCCCCGTTCTTTGAGAACGTCCGCCTATGGTCGCGATTTATCGACGACATCTTTTTCATCTGGCAGGGCGACCAGGAGACTTTAGATGAATTCACTCTTTGGATCAATGCAGCTGACCCCAACCTGAAGTTCACTGTTCATTCAAGCAATACTAAGTTGGAATTCCTTGATGTTTGGATTGAACATCAGGATTCCCACCTTCAGGTCTCTTTGTACACCAAACCCACGGCAAGAAACACCTTATTGCAATTCAGCAGTTTCCACCCTCGATGCCAGAAGGAAGGCATACCTTTTAGTCAATTTCTTCGTCTCCGAAGAAATTCCACTAATATGGGTGACTTCCTTAAACAGGCCGAAATTTTAAAAGAAAAACTGATGATGAGGGGAAACCCTGCCAGATTGATCAAAGACGCTCTCAAAAGAGCGAGGTACTATAACCGTGATGCCATGTTCAGATCTAAGAACACTGAACAACTTGACAAACTTGTCTGTGTAACTAAGCACTCAAATTTCGACCATAAGGTGCGTCAGATTGTAAACTCACAATGGCATCTCCTTACATTGATGGCGACAAACATAAATTACTGAGACCCCTTTTTGCATTTAAGAGGAATAAAAACCTCAGTAATTTTTCGGTTAGAGCAAAGAGTCCTGAGCTCAACACCTTCTGCCAGAAATCTATTATGGGAAGTGAGCCTATTAAAGGCAATCATCGATGTGGCTCCTGCCAAGCGTGCCCCAATGCCATCGTTAGTGACAATATTCGAGTGAACGAAAGAACGGTCTTTCTTTCTGAAATGACCAACTGTCGTTCTTCGAATATAGTATACATCATTCTGTGTCCCTATAACTTGGCCTATGTTGGCGAAACGGGGAGAGAATGCAGAAAGAGAATTGGGGAGCATAAGTCTAATATCAGACTACTGAAACACTCTGCTCCTCTGGTCAGTCACTGGATAGAGGCTGCCAACGTTGAGAGTGATCGCAGATGGTCTATTTTGGAGAAAGTCCTGCCTCTAGCGGGCAGAGACGTGACAGCCACCCGCCGGAAGAGAGAAGTATTCTGGATATTCACTCTTAATTCCAAAGAAAAAGGACTGAACAAAATCTTGCCATGGGAGAATGCCATTTTATAATACGGGCCTGGAGTAGTCCTTGTACTTTGCGTAGTCCGATATTTTCCACTTGGACTCTTGTAAAAGGACTGAACGAAACCTTGCCATGGGATAATGCCATTTGATAATACGGGCCTGGAGTAGTCCCTGTACTTTGCGTAGTCCGATATTTTCCACTTGGACTCTTGTAACCTGCGGGAGCTTGCCATTTTTTATCTATGGCCCGTGCCTGTTAACCCCGCACCTATGCAGGGAAGGGTCTCCTCTTAGGACCCGTGTTATTTTTGAAGCCTGTTTATCTTAGATACCTTTGTCACCTGGTACCTATTGTCCTGATATCATTTTTATTCTATGGCCTGCTGGATGATCTTAGAATTGTGTCCTTTCCTTGGCATCTAAGTTCCACCGCTACCCTGCAGGCGGTCTTAAGGGATAAAACATTCAGTATCGTAGGTACCGGCCCATCATGGCGCCCAGTGCCACGATCTCCCTTTCACCTTACGTCCTCTTTCTAGCTCGGATTTTGCGGGCTGGGAGGAGCATATCCCTTGCCCTTCCCTGTAAGCCGTGTGTGTGCGCGCTTTTCCCTATTTAAACCAGCCATTAGTCCCACGGCGTTCTCAGCTGCTCCCATAAGCCGGTGGGAGCTTATCATGGCCAGCCGGCGGATGGTCCTTATCGTTGCGTATTTATGCGTTCCAGGTAAGTCCATCCATGCACCCTGTGTGTATCGCGTTATACGCATAACCGGTCATACCGGTTTTCCTCCCCTGGCCAGCCCCCTGTATTCTGCTTTCCTCTATAGCCGTTTTCGTATTTACGCCTATTTTACCCGGGTGAGAGCCACATGAGTTGCCATGGCTTTTGGGCGCAGCAGTACTCTGTTATGCCTGCTCGCCTACTCTGTCAATCTTCTATTCTGTCGCAGAACTTCTGACGGAGTATGTTTCTTACAGATGCAGTCTAGAGCCTTCCTTTTTTCTTAAAACTACTGGCAGAGTGTGTCTTTTATAGACATGGACTATAGTCAGTTCCATACAGAATATGCCTCTGTTTTTGGGAGATAAAGTTCTACGTAGCTCGTTTCCTGTAGACATAGGGTAGAGTCAGTTACTGTGAAGAAGTTCGAGGATACAGGATGGTAGAGATAGGATCTTCTTTATTTACGTTAGAGATATAACAACGTCCTAGCCACTGGGCAGCCAGCAGCAACTGACTCCCAGCACTAGGCAACCAAAGCAAACCATTGTAACATTCTAGATTCCGAAGATAAACAATTCTATGTGAGAGGAGCTCACTGATAGAAAGTAATGAGAGGGCAATTACCACACACCTTCCCCCCAATACAAAATATAACATGAAGAATAACTAAAAGGTATAATCACTAACCCTGGGCAAAGCACTACGCTACGCTCGCGTAGTTTGCGAAGTTTGCGCTACTTCGCACAACGCGAATTGCACGTAGCACAGTGCAAACATGCGTAGCGTAGTGCAGCGGTCATTTTTTGCTTGCTCGCGGTCCTCAACGTCAAGTTGGCGACCGCGAGCAAGCAAAATGACATCCCGGCGAGACTTTTTCCTCGTTCGCGATCAGCAACATCAAGTTGCCGATCGCGAGCGTGGAAAATTAACCTCCCGGCGAGATTCTCAATGCGGGGAGGTCAGGTTTCTCATTGCGAGTGGTCGCGTATGCTCGCGACCGCTCGCGATGAGAAACTACCAGTCCGCGTTGAGAAAGCTGCAGCTCGAGTAAAAATCTACTCGAGCGGCAGTAAAAGACAGCTCGCACTGTGCAAGATGCCGTTTTCAATGATTGCACAGTGCGGACAAGCATCCGGCACTGTGCAATCATTGCGAACAGTGCACTACGCAGTTCGCGTAGTGCTACACGTAGCTCGCGTACTGCGAACTGCACTTTGCGTAGCTTCGCGTAGCGCTACTTCGCGAACTACGCCCAGGCTTAATAATCACCTCAAAATATAACTGAGTAGTTACATTCACTTCAAAACATAGCTGAGTAGTTTCTGCGGAGTTTTACAAGTGCGAGTGCTCCTACGCAGAGGAGAAACTTCTTTGGGAGAAACAGGTTTTTTATTTTTGTCAAGAGGAACACAAGCACGTACAGGAGAAATTCTATTCAAATTCCAAATACGGCCATCATCAAGTTTAACCGCATTAAGAAATAGTTTGATCACAGTGTGGGGAGAGGAGAATTTAGCACTACCACACTTCTGGGGAAAACGTACCCTCACACGATCACCCACACTTACTACAGTGCGAGAAACCACATGCCTGGTATCGAAGGTGACCTTTGTCTTAGTTGACTTGAGATCTTGACGGGCACGCCATTCAGCGTCCTCACTAGTGTCATTACCAGCACCCTTCCCCCTCATCCAAGTTTGAAACATATAGGTATTGGGAGTGCGCCCTCTAAACAACTCAAATGGAACTTTTTCAGTAATGGAATGTGGGGTTAAGCGGTTTACCATAACACGCTCAACTATAGCAGCTTTCCAGTCACGGTTTTGTTCTTTGGCCAGTTGAATTGCTTCTTTCAGAACACGGTTGAATCTCTCTACCATTCCATTGCATTCTGGATGATAGAGAGAACAACGCTTGTGTTCAATTCCTTTCTTGGCCAAGAATTCTTCCATCTCTCTTGATACCAGCTGTACACCATTATCTGTCAGGAGGGATTCAGGAAGACCCTCCCTGCAAAAAATATTCTCTAAGAACTTTATAATATCCTTAGTTTCCATACTCTGTGTGACTTTGATCTCCGGCCATCTAGAGTACATGTCAATTAACACAAGAACATAAAATTGACCCGTCTTGGAGATGACAGGACCCAACAGATCTAAGGCTACGTGTTGCCAACAACGTTTAGGAGCTTCTCGTATAATCATCGGCTAGACTCTAGTTTTGCAAACTTTATCGGAGGCATTACACTCCATGCAGTCTCTCACCATGCGTTCTACTTGCATATCAATTCCTGGCCACCAGAAATGTAAACGAACCCTCTCCTTGGTTTTGGAGATGCCTTGATGTCCCAGATGAGCAAAACGAACAATTTTCTGTCTGAGAGAAGTTGGAGGAACAAGGCGCGTTCCCCTCCAAAGTAAATTATCATTCAACGAAAGTTCATTCCTAACATTCCAGAACTTTCTAACACCTTCAGTCAAACTCCTGATACCGGTCCATCCTTCTGACACTAATCTACATACATTGAGTAAATCCTGGTCAATTTTCATGGAGTCTCTCCATTCTGACTCCGAAACAACTCCTTCAACCACTTCACATACTTTGAAGTCATCAACTTCTCAGGTATCCTCAGGGTCAAAAGAGATCTCGCCAGATTGCTCAGGAACCAGGCGAGAAAGACAGTCTGCCACTTTGTTGTCAACACCCGGAATGTATTTGACAACAAAGTCGAAGTCCTGAAGTGCTATGACCCACTTACATATGCGAGAGGAGACAGCATCTAACGACTTTTTACAGAATAGATCTTTTAGAGGCTTGTGATCTGAATGGACAACAAAAGAGGAACCCCAGAGAAATTTCTTGAGCTTTTTTATTGCCCAGAAAATGCACAAGGCCTCTTTTTCGATTACTGAATATTGAAGCTCTGGACCAACAAGAGCTCTTGAAAGAAACAGAATGGTTTCTTCCCTGCCATCCCTAATTTGTTTAAGAACAGCACCTAAACCTCGTGAACTGGCATCAGTGACAAGAATGGAGCTAGAAGAAGAATCAAAACTCTGTAGAGAGGGGGCAGAACAAAGGGCTTTCTTTACTCCCTCAAACTCCAACTGACACTGAGCAGTCCAAGAGAATTTCACACCTTTCTTTAAGAGAGTTCTAAGCTCACAGGTACGACAGGCAAACCGTGGAACAAACTTATTGTAGTACTCTGCCATACCCAGGAAGGTTACTAGTTCATCCCTGCATTGTGGAACAGGAAGTTCTTCAATGGTCTTCACAAGACGATCTCTGGGCCTAACTCCCTCACTGGTCAAACGGTGACCTAAATAATCAATCTCAGAAAGATTAAACTTGCACTTATTCTCACGCAAAGTTAGACCTCTCTTACTGAAACGTTCAAGCACAGATCTCAGTCTTGCATCATGTTCGCTCTGAGACGAGCCATGAATCAAAACATCGTCCTGGTATAGCTTGACTCCCTCAACCCCACTCAGCACGTCTTCCATGACTCTCTGAAAAACTGACGCAGCAGAGATCGAGCCAAAGGAAAGGCGTGTGAATTTGTATGTTCCATAAGGAGTTATGAAGGCAGTTAGATCCATGGACTGCTCATCAATTTTGACCTGATGGTATGCCGCACGAAGATCTAAGGTGGAGAAGATGCGTGCATTCCCAAGCTGGGCTAACATTTCGGGTATGTTAGGGAGAGGGTACTTGTCACCAAAACCACCGGGGCTAACCATTCGCTGGCCTCTGTTTCAACAATGATACCTTCTTTCTTTAGTTTCTCAAGCTCATTGAGCATAGACTCTTTCATAGCCAAAGGTACACTGCGTACTTTACATGTGATGGGTTGAGAATCAGGCTTAAGAATAATCTTGTGCGTGTAGCCTGAAAGACAACCCAACTTCTCGCAGAAGACATTCTTAAATTCAGAACGTAAACTACAACTAGAATCACTCACACTAGAAATAAGATTAGTCTTCAAATCACTCTCACTAGAAATAACGTTTGTACAACACTCACTAGGGACACGTATTGAAGGGGCAGATTGAGAAGAGATGTCTCTGAGGACAATGCAAGGATCACCGCCAGGTACTAAGTATACACCTAGATCAGCCTGGTGAAACCAGCTGATTATGCTGTCACCCTTGCAAGAAATATATATCTTCCCCGCAGTCAACCTGCCTTTGTATTCAATATTGCCCATGAAGTAGCCAAACAACTTTATCGGTTGACCACCATAGGCTAAAGGTTTTATGTCCGGCTTGTAAATTTTTACTTTCCCACGCAGTTTCAAGTAAAAAAAATCTTTGGGAATGAGAGAAATCTTTGCCCCTGAGTCGAAGAGCATCTTGATGTTGCAGTCATTCACTAGGACCATGTCAAAAGGACCTTTGCTCTTGTTTTTACTCGTTGGTGTAATAACCTCCCCACAGTGTAGATCATTTTCATCAGAGTCAAAGTCCCTTTCACTCTCAAGCAAAACTTCTTTAACACGCCTGTTGGACTTATTCTTCTTAGCTCTACAGGCTTTGGATAGATGTCCAACTTTCCCACAGTTTTTGCATTTGGAAGTGAGAGCAGGACATGATTTGTCATTAGCAAGATGGCCTAACATATCACAACGGTAGCATTTTATATTTGTGTTACCCTTAAATTGAGAGTTGGAAGAGTGAGTAAATTGAGTAGGGTCACGTTGTTTCCAAATCGGTTTGATGGTTTTTTAGTAACACTGTGAACCTTTTCTTCTAACACGCCATTTTCTTTTTTAATGACCTCTACACAGGCCTGAGAGTGTTCAATCCTTTTTGCTATTGCAACAATCTCATCAAGTTTTGGATCATCCTTCTGCCAAAGTTCATCATTAATTTTCTCAACAGAGCAACCCAGCATAAATTGGTCACGTATGCGTTCTTCAAGAGAACTATCAAATTTGCATGTGGCACCTAATTTACGCAGGGCAGTGATGTAGGTTTCGACAGACTCATCACTTTTTTGTACCCGCTTACCAAAATGGTAACGTTCAAGAATGGTACTAACCTTAGGGAGATAATGCTTATCAAGTTTTTTAAGACAGATTTCAAATTCATTGAGGCTATCTGACTCTTCATCAGTTAGGTTCAGAAGATGTTCAAACACCTCTTGTCCTTCCGAACCTAAACAGTGCAAAAGTAATTCTGACTTTCTTTCAGCACTCAGAGATACTCCGCAAACCCTTGCATAGTTTAGGAAAACTTTTTTCCAATTTGACCAACGTAAATTTGGATCCTTAGGGTTAGATAGAAAAAACGGAGGAGGAGTTACATTTTGCATGGTGTATCAAATTGTAAAAAAAAAATATAAGTAAGTATTCAAGCTATATTGTTCGTATTTAAAATTTGAATACAATGTAATAAAACCTAGCATGTACAGTAAGTAGCTGATTGGATGAAGTCTTCCAGCGTAGAGAGGAAGTAGTAAAAGGTCCAAGAAATGAAGTAAGAGCTGTGAGTATCAGCGTAGAACCACAGTCGACACTCAAAAGGAACTTTTATCAGCGTAGAACAACTGTTGACACACAAATTGTACGTAGAAATGCTGTGTGTGTCAGCGTGAAGCAATAGTTTAAAGTAACACCAGTAATCACAGCTGAAACACGAAACTCACGCAGCAATGCTATGTGTGTCAGTGTGAATGCGACGTTGCTGGCAATTGGCTGCAAGTAAAACTAAATAAGAGTGAGGATCACCGCTGTTTACTGTAGTGAACTACACAGCACAAGGCTGCAAAGTAGCAGGTAAAGTGTAGACTGGAAATATCTGTGCGCGTCAGCGCATCATAAAGGAGCTCCAATAATAACAATATGTGAAATTGCTGTGCGCATTAGCGCACCGCAGAAACAGCTGTGCGCATCAGCGCGATGTCGGAAATGCGTCACGTAGCAACCCTAAGACGCGGGAAGCGCAGAAGGACGTGACGAGTTGGTTGCCAGGAGACCAGACGCTGGGGAGCGATGAAAGACGTGATGCACAATCAATGCGTCATCGTGTAGAGGGAAGAGAGGATTCAATGGCGCTCGGCGCGAGCAGACAAGGCGCGAGCACACGTTTAAACAATGCTCGTGAAACGCCTATGAGACGAGCCAGCTCAGCGCCCCAGGCACAAATCCCTGCAATGACACAGTTTCACCAAAGAGCGAACAAGGTGCCGAACATGATGCAGCGCGAAGGAATGAGGCGCAGCCAGGCAAGCTGAAAGATGCAGTGAGGACGCCCAAGAAGGTAGGCAAGTCTCTCTCAGTTAGGAAAGCGGCTTCAAAATTGTAAATAAAGCTCGGACAGTACCTTGTTTGAAGGAACACGGTTGTGTTAGGACGCTGTAGAAGAAGAGCAGGAAAGACAAAAGCTCTTTAGCAGATTGAAAGCGAAGATCAAACAGTGACAAACTTCTTGTTGTTTGGAGAGATGACAATCCTATTAGACGAAGTCTGCTCATCCCACGCTCGTCGCCAGTGTGAAGAAGTTCGAGGACACAGGATGGAAGAGATAGGATCTACTTTATTTAAGTTAGAGATATAACAACGTCCTAGCCACAGGGCAGCCAGCAGCAACTGACTCCCAGCACTAGGCAACCAAAGCAAACCATTGTAACATTCTAGATTCCGAAGATAAACAACTCTAAGTGAGAGGAGCTCACTGATAGAAAGTAATGAGAGGGCAATTACCACAGTTACCTTTTGCTTTTTATCTTTTTACCATTTGGTGCATTTAAGTGTGTTCATATGTATGTAATTCTGTTCTTCTAGGCTCCTCTCAAAGTGATGTGGCCTCACTTGAAAGAAACTGCTGTGCCCGTCCTGGCTCCATAAGCATAAAGCATCCTTGTTTGCTTATTGGACCTCGTTGTATTCTATTTCAAGAATCTTGGCTCTGTCGATGCCACAGTCTATATGAAAATACAGCTGCCCCTTTATTCAATTGGGTAAGCTGGGGCTCACATTTTTTTGACTCATCTATCCAGCGATTGACATGTTGCCTTGAATCCTCGGTCTCCCGACCGTGAAATTAAGTGTATATATTTCATTCTGTAGGTCCCAGTGTGGAGCCCATACTCCATTGTTTGTTTGCTCTCTATGATTCTGTATTACTCTCCTGGTCCTCTGTTCCAGGTATTTATCGCCTATTGGTGCATTTCTAGTCCAGCAGCACCTTCATTTCGACTCACCTGGTTATTTGTATCACGATCTGGTTGAGTATGTTTGTCACTGGTTTAATGTTTTCTTTTTTCCATTGGCACGTATATATGTCACATTGGTGGTTTGGTGATCTTTATGTATTAGCTACTGACTAGATTAGCGACCTACATTCTCCTTACATCTTTCCAGTGTAAACGCTCCCTTGCAAAAAAAAATTTTTTAATTCCTTATCCTTCCATTTTTTCCTAACCTGTGCCTTCCCTCTTATCATGAGCCTCAGCAGGGGATGCACTGCATGTTGACACCCTGCTTTATTACAATATATCATTTTTTTAATGTTTATACAATATCTGTTGTTCCTCTAGGCGCATCTTATCTTGTGTTTCGCACACGATCAGCTCGCCCTGAAGAAGGTGTGAACCTCAGTCGGGTCTGACACCGAAAAGCGCGTCGGCGCTGGAGCTTTACGTGTCTCCCTTGTCTCCACCTTCCCTTTTGAGAAGAAACCGGATTATGGACTACATTATTGATTGAGGAATTGATTTCCTGATGTCTATTGTTATGTATCGCTAAAACCTCTTGGTTTTCTCTTTTTATTGATGGGAAGGCTATTGCTATTATTCGATTATCTGCACTGTTATTCAATGAATTTTGACTTGATGGGATGTATGAGTATGTCTGGATATGTGTTTGTCTGTTCGGTTTGAAAGATTGTGTGTGTGCGTCTCAGGATGCGTGTAGAGTTTTTTGATATTTATTTCCTCTATGTCTTTTTACAATGTTGATAAAATAACACGAATAAATGTGTTATCCTCAATTTAATAGGTTTCCTGCATCATAATTGGGAAGGCCAGTGTCTTAGGATTGTTTCAACTTACCAGTGACTTTTAGCACTCTATAAAAGAAGTTATAGGCAGAGTAGTCTTTTTCTGATTGTAATCTACGGACTAGTGTACCCAACTGTGGGGATGATTTCTGCCCCTCTTCAATGAAGGCCAGGTCATCTCCAAGCGAAAGACCGAGCTGTGGTTTCAAAACACTCGTCTTTCGTCTTTCACTGATACACTCGCCTCAACGCAGGCACTAATGTAAGAGTTTGCGGCTGAACTCAAGAAAGCGCATTATATTTTGCAAACGGGCACACTGTCGCAATCTGCGCTGGGGGCGCTATGTAAATGTGCAATAAGGCATAAACTGGAACAGTGCACCCAATTTATAATTCCGTGGCTGGTGTTTGTGCAAATATGTGTGTTGTTATATGTGATAGTGTGGCTTTTCATAAAAGAGCCGTCCCAACCATGATGCTCAGTCCTTGGGAACCGCAAAGTGTGCTTCCAGTTTTCCAGATTATGGTCCTCTGCCACTGTAAACTGCGGCTCCTGGTGCTTCACTGGGAGACACCACTGTTGTTATGCAGACCGCTAACTTGTTGTGTCCCTTTCACATCCAGGGAGCTCTGCCCACTTCCACCATACCTGATCTCGAGCTTCGGGGTAAACACCTGGGAAGATGCACACAGAGTGAAAACTGATATGGTTGGCTGAGGAACTCAAATTTAAATATATCAACTCTTTTTGAGTACTGGCATATCACACTTGCTCCAACCTTTGCATACTTAGCACAGTGCACTTCAGGAAGAATGCATACAAGACTGCAGATAGTGCGTGATTACGAGGAACAGGATACTCTTGCCGATCTCCCTCAGGTTGGGACTAAACTGAAGCCTATCCGCTGTGATTGAAGATGCCGCCTTTCCAGCACTCCAGTGACAAGAGGTCAGGGGCCAGCTGTAGCTCCTCTGTATGGAGAGTCAATTCAAAGAAGATTCAGTCAAATAAGTTGTAAGGCTCCACAGTGCACCTCTTCAGGGCTGCAAATGAACTAAATAGACTGTCCACAACATATAAGATCCAATGAATTGCAGACAAGCCCTGGAACAGAAGTTGTTGGTGATCTTTATGCAATGCATTGCCCCTTGGATTGTTCTCTTTGCTCCACCCTAAGTGTGGCGGGTAGAGGCCGCTGAGCAGATGATGCAGAGGCTTAAAGGAAATAATTTGAAGGGCATTTTACCTCCTTCACTACATTGCCATGTCTTCTGGCATTTGGTATGCAATTGTGGCTCCTGTGCTGCCAATATTGAACCGATTTAGGCATAAAAGATCATTGGGCCTACGTCCCTTAAGTGCAGGACTCTTGGGTGTTATCATTTGGGAAGCCCCAACCAAGCTGAGTGTGGGATACTTTGGACCATCCCTCTAGGATCTACTTTACAGGAGTTGTTAAGACTTGAGTATTCGAGCCAGTCCTGCAAAGCAGTCTAGGAAGCCAGACCAGATTTCCAGACAGCTGGCACACACTGTGGCATTGCGTTTGCTGTTGTGTGAGATCCCAGATCTCCATATTCTTCAAAGATATGACCAACCTGCAAGGACAGCATAAGAGATGAGTTGCTAAGTTATTGCATTGATTTGCTATTGCCTTGCATTGATCGCTTTTGCCAAATAACTAACTTAGCAACCATTTCCTTTAAACGCAACAATCATGTTTGAATTTGAAGGCACTAGAAAGTTTAGATATGTTTTATATCATATTTTTGACTGCAATGCCTTTTCCGATTTAAAAGATTTAAAAAAGAAATTATTATGTCTGTAAATTGCTCTTGCTGTGTCATACTGCAGTTAGATCTAAGCCTAACTTATCTCTTAGTGTAAGCCTTATCTGTTTGACCAAACAGCCAAGTACACCAAAGGAGTCATGGTTCGCAATACTTTTGACAAGATAAAGTAGCCACGTAGGATACAGCCCACTACGCTAATGTCTCAGGATCTGGTGAAAGACCCGAGAGATATTAGGGCATATCGGCTAGCATGTTGGACAAGCTATTGATGAATTGTTTGATACTTCTTTAGTCCTTTAACTACTGATAGTGGTCTCTGAAGTAGTACAGATTAAAGAGGACTTTGTGTTGATCATGTCCCATTGCACTCGAAAACCAAGGAGACATAATCAAGCAAAGTAACATTCTGGAATGCCTGTTTTTGGTGATTGTTAATGATTCAGGTCTGGGGAAAGAGAACTACTTTTTTCTGTACACTGGGTCTCCCCTTTAGTGTCATCATTTGTGGGCTTCTCAACTAAGTGACTCCAAAGGGGTGGGGCCTGAAATTATCTGACATTCCTTCTGGCCTGAAAAAGTGAAGTTTATTGTCTGGTGTGGATTTTCCTTATTGTGGTCTCTAGAGGGGGCAGCCCACAGATGTAGCCTTTCAAACCTGTCTCAGGCCTACCACTGCAGTGCCTGCATGCACAGTTTACTGCCACATTGACTTGGCCTTTAAAGGTACTTGCCAAGCCTGAAAACCCCCTTTTGCTACATATAGGTCACCCCTAAGGTTGGCCCTAGATAGCCCTATTGCCAGGGTGCTGTGTAGGTAAGAGGTAGGACATGTAGTGGCATGCCCTGGTATTGACAAACAACCTATTTGGTTTCTCACTGCTGCTTCTCTCATAGGTTAGCATTGGGAATCCCCTTACCTGTGTGTAGTCGTAATTTCTGATCTGAAAGGAGTAGCATTGCCATGTTTGGTATGTTTGGAATAGTGATGATACATCCTGCTTATTGGTGTATGTGGTTTTTTTATTACTATTTTAGAAATGCCACTTTGAGAAAGTGGGCATTTCTATGTACTTATGACTCTTGTGGTTTTCAGCCTGATTCCAATCCATGTCTAGGGTAGAATGGCAGCTGGGCTTTGTGTATATCCTCCAGACAGCCATCACACAGGAAGCGTTGGGTGTAACAGGAGTGCATCTTCATTCATCTGCATAGTGAATGATCTTAATGGGCTGGGAGAGAGGGAGGTGGGATGCATTTGCATTTGTAAAGGCTGGGCCATGCCCTCACACAAAGGGCTAGTTTACCCCCTACTGATGTCTGGAGCCAGGGCTGGTATTGAATGGGGGTGTTGTGCACTTCAAAGGTTTTTTGGAAGTTACCTCCATATCAAAGACATTTTGAGTATAAGAACAGGGGCTCTGACCCCATGGATTTAGACACTGTGTGGGACTTGTAACCAGATGCTGCTGGCTTTACATGCTGCACCTTGCCAGGGGACTGTTGTGTTGCCAGGAGGAGCCGCCATTTGGACTGCCTGCTTTGTTGTGTGCCCTGCTGCCTTCTGGACTGCAGTAGTGACTACTACTTTGCACTGCTTGATGTGCTGGCCTGCGGCCTGTTTCCCTGCATTTGTGCCCTCAGTGATTTCCTGGGGATGTGGACTTGCCTCCCCCTGTTCTTGTGAGGGATTCAGAGGGATTCCTTGGTACTGCTCCTGGTGTTTTAAATTTAGTTCGTGGTGAGCGCTGTTGGGACTGCTCCTAGCTTCTGTCTTGCCTGTCTTCGTTAGCCCATGTGGAGCACTTCATGTTTGGGGTCGGCAGGTGTGAGCACCTTTAGAGAGCAGCGCGGGTTGAGCACTTTGCTCTGTCCGAATCACCGTGCCCCCGAACCCCCAAGGGCTAAAAAGCAGACATCGCAAGGGATAGAGCTCCCCGGGACTCGGAGGCTCGTGTGTTCCCATTTTTGCAAAGCCAGAAGCTGAGTGCTGTGATGCAACCTCCGCTGGGATTCCGGCGTGGAGTGAGGACCCCATTTGGTTGCCTGGCAATCCCAAAGCGTTCTAATCAGATTTCCCCTAGGGCCACAGGGCCGTCTGATTTACCCAACCTTGAATTGCCCCAGCGCCGTCTGCACCCATGCAGTACATCAACAGTGGGACTCCTCCCAACGCGGGTCCCATGTACCCACCCAGACTCTCTGACCACCCAACCCTCCCCGTCCCATCCACTCCATCTTCCCCCTACCTTCCCCCTGAGCCTGCGGGGAATTATGCCTGCTTTTTCTCGCAGCTGGTGGTGGCCACTGCCTCCTAGATCGGGTGCCATGGAACTGCACCCAGGGCTTCTCAGTTACCATCAGAGTTATGCATTGACTTCAAAAACACTTGGGCTTGCTCTACAGAAGTAAAGATTTGGAAGCGACCCTCATACAACACTTTCAGCTTAGACTGCATTAACGAAGCCCGTGCACCCAAAGCTTTAAAAGTGTCCAGCAAGGGGGCGTGGCCAAGCGGTCCGACATGGCGGACGCGCATTAACATCTCTCCCGCAGCCCACCACTAATCCTCCATTAATCCTGCCATCTCATCGCAGCTACCCCTACATCGACCCTCCACGGGTCACGGCAAGCCGACGGGGCACACACAATACCTGCATCGGGCGCCTCCTGCTGCTGTGGAACCGCCGTATTTGCTGGTGAGGCTGGGCCCGGGACTCGCCCTAGACGTGCTGTGCCTTCGGTGTGGCGGGCCTGCCGCCGCTGGTTGTAGGAGGCTGTGTGCTCCGCCTGCTTGCTGGGGCTCATCCGGACATCGCCTGGGGTGTGGCTGGGGCTGCCCTTCGCCCCCGAGCCCTGTGGCGACCTGTTTCCTGGGGGAGTGAGCCGCCAGCGGTCGAGGACAGACGGCTCCGCCATTTTGTGAGCGGCGGGTCGGACACCCCTACTCTGCTACTCCCCTGAGATCCCTGCTGTGAGTGCCCGTGGCGCCGGCAATCGGACCTGGCCGAAACGGTGTCGCCTTCCTCCCCGCACCTGGAATACACCCTTGGGCTCCCGGAATCGCCCTAAGTGGCTTTGTGTGAGGCTGGGGAGTCGTGAAAGGGCCCAGATGTGTGGCTCCCCACCCCCCTTTCCTCCTGCCTGTGACGGGGCCTGGCGGGCGCGACCTTCTGCCTCCCTACCCGCCCGTTCTCGACGCGGTGCACCTGGTGGCCCAGGGCTTCGGTGGTGGTCCTCGCGGCAAGCAGCTTCTCCTGGTCTTTGGTGGCCGGTTCGCCTGTGCCCCCAGTGGGGCCTGTTCCTGTGGTGGCCTGTGAGACCTACTTCCTCCTGCCGTCGTCCTGGTGAGTGATCTGGCCCCCACTCACCTTCTACTGCCCTACGTCGGGGAGACTGCCATATTGTCTACAGCGCCGCTCCCGCCTGGGGGGTGCCTTCTCTACATGACATGAGGCTTTTCCAGTGACAGGACGGCGCTACTGCCCGGGTCTGCCCGTTTGTGGGTGTGGGGGGTCACCACCAGCGGAGGCGGCCAGGCTAGGCCCCGGTGGGGCTATTGGGTGTCGGGCCCTCCCCCGGTGACCGTTCTCGACCGACCAGTGGTGTGTCTCTGCAGTGGGGGCTGTGTTATTCTCTCACTTCCAGTAGACCCCCACATTGGGCTGTCCCTCCCCAGTATCGTTCACAATGGCTAAGGACAAGCACAGAGGAGCCACGTCCAAACAATCTACCATGGGGCCAACGCCCAACCACCCGGCCCGGAAGCCGCTGAGCCTGCTATCCCTGATAATGCCACACTCTTGGCGGCTATCACACAATCTCGGGATGCACTAGAAGCCAAAATCGGCGCTGTGGGGTCAGACGTCATGCTCCTTCAGCAGGACCTCCGTAATGCGGTGCAGCGGATCACCGAAACAGAAACGCGAATCTCCGCGAGGGAAGACGCTGTTACCACCCTCCAAGAAAAAGTTTCCAACCTGGCGTCACTAACGCCCGGACTGGCGGCTAGGGTGGAGGACGCGGAGGGCCGAGCTCAGAGGAATAACCTCCGCTTCATCGGTTTTCCCGAGGGCTGTGAGTCCAACGATGCCGTTGCCTTCTTGACCAAGTGGCTTATGGAATGGCTCCCTACAGAATCCTTGTCCCCCTGCTTTATCATCGAACGGGCGCACCGTGTTCTGCAGCAGAAGCCACGCCCGGGAGCTCGTCCCCGTCCACTAATCGCCCTTTTCCTCAACTACAGGGACCGTGATATGATTGTCCAGCAGGCCCGGATCAAGGGGGTTCTCACCTACGCCTCTCAGCCTATCATGATCTTCCCTGACTATACCAAACTAGTCCAGCAGCGCCGACAGTTGTTCACTGAGGCCAAGGCCCGTCTGCGTGGCCTGAAAATTCAGTATTCCTTACTATTCCCGGCCTGTCTGCGTGTCTCATTTAAATTACTGACTTACTTCTTTGACTCCCCGGAAGCGGTTTTCAACTGGACTGAAGAATCGGTTAAACGGAAGGTCAATACCCCCTCTGGAATGTACTCTGACGCTACATCAGCAGGCTCTGACCGGGACCTGCCTAGGCCCACTGGGAAGCAGCAGCGCCGGTCGCGCTCGAGACGAAGATCCCAGCCCCGCAGCAGCTCTCGTAGACGCGCAACGGATGGTCGGCAGTCCCGGTCCCCGACATGACTGAACATTTTCGAACCATAGATAAGATACATTCCTCTCGATGGCAATCTAAACTGGGCTGCATAATTCTGTACATTTTGGCAAGACTCAAGTAGCCGCAATGTACGTGTTATGGTTTGTTGGGATCCATTGGATGGGAGAGGATCCTACCCCCCGTTGGGGGTGGGACGTTCGCCATACAGCGACAGATGCTTCAACGTTATTGAGGTATGGGAGGAGAGGGTGGGGGAGGGTTGGTGTTTTGGGGAACTGTTTGTTATTTGTTAGTGTCACACTGATCTCTCTCCTGCTTAGACTCCGTGCGCATCCTAATACTCATTCACTGGTCCATTTATGTGATGTTAACCCGACATGACGCTCACTCAGGCTAGGCGCTTAACCATCATTAGCTGGAACGTCAGGGGCATACTGGACAAGGTTAAAAGAGGGGCAGTACTCCGCCAGGCTAGGTGATACAATACGGACATCCTCATGCTACAGGAAACACACCTGTTGGGCAATAAGACGCTCTGCCTGGCACGCTTTGGTTTTGCTCAGACCTATCACTCTGGCTTCACTAGGGGAGCAGGTTTATAGTGGTGTCTGGCACGCTTTATGGTGAGTAGCTCATGCTGGTGTGTGTGTATGCCCCCCCTGCTCTGTCGTCGTCCTTGGTGGAACAGATGACCACCCTCTGGGCTGAATTTCCGCCGGGCCTACTGTTAGCTGAGGGTGACTGGAATGATGTTATGTGTCCCTCGCTGGATAGATGGCGTAGCACAGGGCCGATGACTGGCACGCGCGAGTCGAAACTACACACGCTAGCCCAGGGATTGGGGTGGGTTGATACCTGGCAGAAACTACACCCTGCTGCAAACGAATACACGTACTTTTCGACCACACACAATTCCTTCTCACGCCATGACTATATATTTATATCTGCCTCACACGTCCACAAGAGTGAGAGAGCTGAGATCTTGCCCAGAGGTTTGTCGGATCACTCCCCCATTACACTAGTAGTGCAGCTGGGCCTGGCTCGCTCTCGCCTCGCTGGCGCCTCTCAACATGGTTACTACAGGACGATTCATACCACCAACAGATGTACGTGGCCCCTACTGAATATTTCTCACACAATATTGGCACTGTGGATTCTTCGGGGACCCTGTGGGAGGCCATGAAACCAACTCTGGGGGGGGAAGACATTGCCTTCTGCACTGCGCAGCGTTGGCAGCGCCGTGAGAAACTGGTTCATTCGGAAGCACACATCTTAGACCTGGAACGCAGGAGTAGAGAGGCGGACGGTACGGTAGCGTGTCGCAGCTCCCCATCGCCCAACAACTATACGCCAGTGACCTACTAGACGAGGCCAAGCTGTACTGGCTGGCCACACGTAGCTGCATCTATCGATGGGGGGACAAATCCAGCACCCTCCTGCACCGCCTGTGCCAGCAGACACTTCGCCCCGTGACCCTTCCCGGGATCCGGGGACCGGCGGGCCTGGTCCTTACTGACCCCGGTAGCATCGCTGCGAGCTTCGCGGACTACTACGTGAACTTATACGCCCCGCAGGAGACTCTCCCTGCGGACACCATCGACAGATTTTTGGCCGATCTGCCCCCGTGGTCTCTATCAGATGACGTGCGGGACGATCTAGATGCCCTGATCACCATGCAAGAGGTCCAAAGTGCCCTTACGGATATGTGCTCGGGTAAATCACCGGGTCCAAATGGATTTCCGTGTGAGTTCTTCAAGAAGTACTCTTCCCAAATATCACCGCATTATTTGGTGGCTCTTCAGGCTGCGGTGGACAATGGCCGTCTCCCGGCTGACTGGCGTCACGCCGAGATAGTGGTCTTTCCAAAGCCAGGCCGACCCCCTGAGCTGCATGCTTCCTACAGACCGATTTCTCTCCTTAATATAGAGGCCAAACTACTTGCCAAAATTATCGCTAACCGCATTGTCTCACATATCACTACTCTTGTCTTTCCTGACCAGGCGGGCCTTATGCCCAATCGCGCTACTCGACACAATATTCGTCGTGCACATAACGTGATCGCCTCCGTGGACCGGCTAAATGAGCCAGCTGCGCTCCTGCTTGCCGATATGGATAAGGCCTTTGATTCCCTCAGCTGGACCTATCTATTCGCCCTCCTTGACCGCTTAAACATTGGCCCTAGACTTCTTCAATACATTCGCCTCCTATATACTGACATCTCGGCCTCGGTGCAGATCATCGACTCCACCTTGCGGCCTCTACATGTCGGGAGAGGCACTAGACAGGGTTGCCCTTTGTCTCCCTATTTGTTTGCACTTGCCATGGAACCACTTGCGGCTTGGGTGCGAATCGATGCCCAGGTCTACCGCTTTGAGTGGTCACGCGAGGTGTCCGATCGTATAGCGTTATACGCTGACGACGTCCTATTCTTCTTCACACGTTCGAATAGATCTGGCCCCCGCCTGCTCCGAATAATGGAAATCTTTGGCCAAAACTCCGGCCTTTATATGAACGCCCATAAGTCTTATCTATGGCCTCTGTGTGGGAGCGATCAGCTTGGGACTTGGACGCAACAAGTCACGGTTGTGCCCGATGGCTTTAAATATCTTGGGGTGCTCTTGTCGTCATCTCAACCTGACTCCTGGTCTAAAAATCTGGCTCTCCTACTGCCTCAGATTAGACAACAGGTGAGCTCCTGGTCGCATCTGCCCCTGACGTTGTTCGGCAGACTGCCATTATTAAAATGGTCTTGCTGCCTTACCTACTCTACCAACTCCAAAACTATCCCTACCCAATACCGCACACATGGTTCCGACAACTGAACTCAGCCCTTAGCCACTTCCTCTGGGGAGGGGGCTCTGTGCAGGTCGCCTTGCGAACATGCTTCCAGTCCACGTACTGTGGGGGTCTCGCGACCCCGGATGTCCTGACTTATCATGCAGCGTCCCACCTCCTCGTCTTAAACGACTGGTGGTACGGTGACCAGTGCGACCCTGCCTACGTGCTTGAACGTTGGCTAATGGACTCTAAATCTCTGCACATGATTCTACACTCTAACGCAGCGCTTAGAACGCTACCGCCTGCAACCCAGTCCGTCTTTACGATCTGGCAGCAGGCTCTGCGTAAGATCGGTTGGTGGGGCAGACTTACCAAGGAGACTCCCTTCTGGCAAAATGGCCTCCTACCGCAACTGCTTGAACTCTCGGGGTTCGCGGGCTGGGACGCTATCGGAATCTCAAAGGTCGGCGATATCCTCCGAGGCCAAACCCTCAAGTCATTTCAACAACTACAGGCCAACTTCCAAATGTCCCGCTCCCAATTCTACAAATACCTTCAATTTCGACACGCCTTCTCCCCTTATCTTTGGCGACAAGACACCATTCCACATTTTAACCCCATTGAGGCCAAGGTGTTCATGGGCGAGATGGGCGCACACAAAATCACAGCATTATACCGCACCTTGGTCACTAATAGTCACGATACACTTCACAAGACTAGGGAGGCTTGGCAGGACGATTTGGGTCGACTTGACGAGGACGACTGGGTGGAGGCCCTTGATTCCCCGCGCGGCACAGCCATAGCAGCGCGTCTTCGACTTATACAATTCAACTACCTCCATGGGGCATACTTTACCCGCTGTAGGCTCTGGCGCGCTGGGATGATCGCATCTCCCTCGTGCCTGCGCTGCGGGTCAGCTGAGGGCACCTTCCTTCACACAGCAAGGGACTGTGCTGCCCTGTCACGCTTCTGGCGCGGGGTGCTGGCCTGCCTCTCCGAGGTCCTGGGATGGGACGTTCCACGGTCTCCGCGCCTAACCATGCTCCACATTACCGATGAGATCGGAGGTAATAGATACAAAAGGCATTTGCTATTCTTAGGTCTTATCCTTGCTAAGCACCGACATTCCCAGGGCGTGGAAGGCGGCTTCTCCGCCCTCCGTTGGGGCCTGGAAGCGTGGCCTTGATTTTTCTATGGGGCTAGAAATCCCAATTTTCAAGGCACGCGGATGCCCCTAGAAGCACCCGAGAATATGGAAGCCATGGGCCGATTATCGCGGTCTTTACCTAGAACCTGTCCCCCCGGCATGAAGTATTGATGATCTGTCATGATGATTTAATGTTGGGTATGCACACTGGGACCTATTGTACATATACTATTCTATCGCGACTGGAGTCATTTCCAAATATTAGTTACATAGATCATGTGACACTTTTGTTCTTTGTTTATAATGCGTATTCTCCGTTGATTCTGTCCTATGTATCCTCATACTCTGGACGAACTCACTGTAAAAAGTTGACATCTTTACCAATGCCATACTATGTATGCAATGTATTGCCCCGGACCCTCCTAGGCTCTCTTTTGTCTGTCAACAATAAAATATGTTGTGGAAAAAAAAAAGTGTCCAGCAAATTCCGAAAGTCTCTACGTTTCTTTGCCGCTGTCACAGTCATATCTGGGTAGACCAGAAAGGAAAATTCTTCTGGAGAGCCGAACGATTTCTATTGTCTTGCTTTCGACAAAATGCATTCTTTTATCTGGTAGTCTGGGAAGTTCACCAAAACTGTTTGTGAATATTTTGATTGAACATTTCGAATCTGTCCAGGTACTCGGTGTGCTCTCATAGTTGTCAAATCAGCCATAAAATCAAACAGAATATACTTTTGAACCAATTTTTCAATTAATGGTATCATTCAGTTCGAGCCTTCCAATTTACCTTAAGTTGGCACGGCGTGATTGATTCTCATTCTCATCTTGTTTTTCCTTTAAAGCATTAATTTATTTTTCAAAGTATGTTGAGCTTTTCTGTAGTGGGCCTTGTTGGTCTTCGAGATCCAAAAGTCTCTGCTCAAACCTCCTCGAGCCTATCGGTGATAATGAAAAGTTTATTCTCAATTCCTGGTAACTGATTTTGCAGATTTAACCTTCAATTCTCTGATCTGTTGTAGGATTGTCTCTAGTAGTTTTGGGACTGGGAAGCAGCGGAGGAGCCTTTATGAGGTTCCATTAAAACTCTGCCATTTTGGAGATTGATGGACTCTTGCATCGCCACTCTAGGCATTGGACTAGTCGAAGCCTCCTGATTAGACTGATGTCCTGTATTGTGTAGAAGTGACAAATGGCACTCAAATTTGGAGCCTTTGGATGAGGTCATAATGGGCCCCTCCTTTGTCTTTATCTGCTTCCTTGTTAACAAGCTCTTTGCCTTGAGGTTTTAAGAAAAGCGAATATGTCTGTTTTTTCAGTGACACCTCTAGACACCTATCTTGTGCTCCCTGGCCCAGTATTCGACCGAGGACCTTGTTGACTGCCTCATTGCCCATCTCTGTTCTCCTTTCAGCTGGCTGCAAATGAGTGGGTGTCAAGCTGCTGCTTTGATCTAGAGTAGGATCTATAATAAGACAAGTTCTGGGCAAATTTTGAGGGATCGGCATTTCCTGAATCGGCATTTCCACATAATGCGTAAGAAAAACCTTAGTGATTTTTTTGGAGGCCATAGGCCTGGAAGTACCACTGGAACCCACTTCCATTTGACCTAGCAAGCCGGATAGTTTTTTAGAGTCCATATTTTTACAAGACTGCTTGTTTTTGCAGGGAGAGTTTTGGCAGGTGTCTGATTTCATTGCCCTCAATACACAAGCACCAAAGCGTAGCCTAAATTGGCTACCAGCAAACATAAAAAAACCCATAGAGAAACCCTGAAAAATCACAGGTAACAAAGGAGACCCGCTTGACCTCAAAGCTTTCACTCCCTGCTTCCCTAGCCTTAGGCCATCGCAGCGGTCTCGCTCCTACCCTATCTCAGCATCCACATCTCTGGCTTTGATGAAGAGTATCCTGGATCGGGTTCTTTTGGTGGTGTCCATGCTGAGCGATGCAGTGAGCAGAATATTAGGAGCCGCTCTGTTGGTTTACACCAAGGATCGGCGTCTTGAGCTGGCGGCCATAATGGAGACTGTATGGTGGAGTGTTTCCCCCTCCATGCACCAGCAATAGTGAGGAGCCCCACCCTATTGGTTCAACATCAGTCGTCTAGCACAGGCGCTGCAGTCATCCTCCTTACCACCAGAGTTTTTTGTATTTTTGTTGCGAAGTGTCTATGGCGCTACTATTTCTTGCTTGGAAATGTATTAGTTTTCTTATCCTAATGTCTATTTGTGGCACAGTCTCCTTACCCCCTTATTTCCCTATCCCATTGTACTGAAGTCTATCTTTCCTCAGCTGTACCTGACTTAATGGTCTTGAGTCCTCTTATTCCAAAGTCTTTCTGTTTTACACTGTTCTTCTTTCTCCATGCCCTCATTTTTCCTTGTCCACAATCCTCGCTCTCCCCATATATCTCTCTGTGGGTCTCTCTGTTCCGAAGTCTCACTCTCCCTGAGTGTCCCTGTTCATGAGTCCCCACGTTTTTAATTATCAATTTAATTCAGGCATTTGACAACTGGTTTACTAGAGCTTTCTTTTGTGTACGTCATCTTTGAATTGCACACCCAAGTTGCCCAAAGTAATTGTACATGGAAAAACCATGGAGACCAACATGTGCTCGGGTCAAGGGACATTTGGGATGCATAATAGAGAGCATCAAACAGCACTAAGAACATATCTCTCTCTCTCTCTCTCTCTCTTTATATCCACAATTAAACATACTTCACAAATTTGATGCACTGCCAATATTTATGATTTGTTTCTATCCCCATTCCTCCCCCTTGGTGTGTCTTGGTTCCTCCCTGTCTTGGGGTTTCCCTATTACATATCTAGCCGTTGAGTAGGCCTCCTCCCTGTGACTATTGGAACTGTCTCCTACATTGCAAACCTTTTAGACCCAGTGTGTTAGCACCCTAGAAAGTATGTGTTATGTGTCTCCATGTTCTTGGGGTACGGGTCCCATAAGCATTTATCAGTCTTTGTTCCAACATCTCCTATTTCCAACATCTTTTTTTTGGCCCAGTGCTCCTCTGACTACTATCTCATTATCTTCCTCAATGTCTTGGCCTTGTGTCCCTCTGATCCAGTGTCTCCGTGTCCTGGTAACTTCCTATCCAAGTATTTCTATTGAATTGATTATCTGACTCATTTTGGCCAATTCCTGTATTATTTGGCGAAGCTGTTCAATACGTGCTTGTGGATAACTGCTTAGGTTCTGGTGGTTCTGATGGTTGCTCATGCAGGCGTTTGACAGGAGTGGGATGTGTGTGCCTCTGATTCATTATTTCGTGTGAGAATGTGTGAACATTGCTTGATCTTACTACTCTGATGATCTGGTTGAATTCTAGAATTTTCTAAGCATGCTCAAGAAGTAATGGAGGTCCTAGAACTTGTCTCGCTATATAACTGGCAACTAGTTTATGACACTAGTGGAGATATACTCATTAGGTTTAAGGTGTTGCACGAGCAGGTTTCTGAGTTCTTGACATAATAGATCATTTCTGTGAGATGGACCACAAGGTCTAGAAATGGTGACTTTGTACATTTAAACATGTTAGCATCATTAAGATCACAGCTTGTATTCTTTGGTTGCAGACCTGGTACGGCAGATTGCAGTGCAGTGTGCAGATAAAAGATGAATGCTTGGACTAGTTTGGTGATGTGTGATCTGAGTCTCTAGTCACTCATAGGTTTTTAACTACTGGCAAAGGTATGGTACTAATTTGCTAGGTAAGGGGTGTAGGTGCAGCAGCTGGGCTGGCGCTTATGAGAATGTAGGTTTTATCTGAATGGATCTGGACTTTTGTTCTTTCCAAAATACACTAGCTTGGGAGTGGTAGAGAGGAGAGGTCATCTTATTATGAAAATTACTTTGGTGTTACCTCCATGAATATCTCTTGCCACAGGGGTGGAGTAAGAAGATTAGTGTTGCTATGTAAGAAATGTATAGTGAAAGGGGTACAGCCAAACTTTGATAAACTCTGTATGTTACTAGACTCCTAATTGTGTGGTACAGTTCCTTGTGGGCTGATTGTGATCCAGCTACAAGTGACAATGCATGCAATTTAAGTAAGCACAAAGACATGGATCTTCAAATCTTTAAGTCTTTTGTATAGGGTGTAGTGCCTTACTGTGCTAAAAAGTCTGAAAATAGGTTCAGGAGAAGGGATAATCCTACAGTTACCAATCCTATTTTTGCACCACCTCATATTGAGTCTAGTTCTGATACAGTTTTGCTCATTGAATAGAATTCCACTTTGAATGGGTCTAGCAGTATGGGAGAGTTATGTTAATTTGCAGATTGGTTGAAGACATGGCATTTGAGGAATTCCACCAGCCACAGGATGTTGGAGATGACCTTGTAGTTGGCAGTACTCTGAAGCTGATTTGCAGTTGTTTGAGTTGTTCCAGCACCTCTGATATCTGATGGGAACTGCACAAAGCATGTGGAAGAATCTGGATGTGGATGGGAACATCAGATTCATTTTGAAGATATCTGACAGTCTTGGGCCTTGAGAAGATTGGGCCATTTTGCTAGTTTGGACGAGGTTTATAAGTTTGATGTTTTACATTATGTCAAATTAGTTCAGAGGCTGATCCATTCCTGTTTTTTGGTGTTTGTTGGGAATGCAGATGATGTTGTGTTGTGGATATTTCATAAGTAAATAAGTCTATCATTTTCTCGATGAAGTCCACAGGCAGTTTGCTCCAGAGTTCCCAAGACAGGGGCAATGAACATGGTCCCCGCTCAACTACTTTGACAGTTTCCTTTGTAGGTAAGTTATTTGGGGAATCATTTGCCTTTTCTTGCGTTATGTAGTGCTGCAATATAGCGTCTGAATTGTTTGAAAGCAAAAATGCATACTGAGGCATTCTGGAGATTGGAAATCCTTATTTTTGTACAAGTTGTCTAAAGTATACTTCTCTACTGCCTCAAAAAAAAAAAAGGGACACGTCCATTGAACTTTGTGCTTTTAAGGCATTATTAAATATTTCTGTTTGACACAATATACACTTTTAGATTCACTATTTAGTACCCCCTCCTCCCCACCACCATCACATACACAAAAAAGAAACAAGGGCTCATGGCAAGCATGACAGCAACACCGCTTGCAGGTGTAGGAGCGCCCTGATAAGGAAATATGCCGCCTAGTGCAGGTGAGGTGTCTACACCCTTTTTAGGTCTCGCCTACGCAGCGCGCATGCGCTGCTTAGGCAAAAAGACCTTTTGCAATCGATTCGGCTTTTCAGCCAAAAACGTGCACGCGTTCCATTGCCTTCAATGGCAACGCGTGCACGTTTGGCATTCACTTGCGGGAGCGAGCAGCTGGCGCCATATGGTAGCAATTATCGCTCCTGGCGCCGCTCGCTCCCGCAAGGGAATCGCACTCCCCCACCCCTCCCACTTCTTTAACCCGGGTCTGTTTCACTTTAGCGGCCGCGGCGCGGGGCCGCACTTGTGTTTCAGTGCTTGCGCGCGGCCGTGTCAGTTTCACGGCCGCGGCCAATGCTTGTTTAAATAGTTTTCGGAAGGACGATTGGTTGTCCACAGTCCGCGAGGTCTGGGGAAGAGAGTTCCAGAGTTTGGCTGCGTTGAAGCCAAAGGATCGCCCTCCACTGCTTGCCCTTATAATAGGGGGGACACGAGCCCATGGCGCGTTGTAGGATCTGAGGGCTCTCTCGGGGGTGTACGGGGCAAAAAGCTGCCGAAGCAAATATTTCAGGCATTTGTTTAGTGAACACGTTTCTACTCCTTTATTTACACACGCTCTTGCAGAGCAGGCGCGCCAGGGGAGGACGGTGATGCATTTCTGACAAGTGCTCTGAATATTTGGTGGTAGTGGTTCACAGCTCTGACACTAGTGCAGACAAGCATGACGTCGAACTCACTGTCAGAATAAACACAGACGCGGGACTTCGTTACGATGAAAGTTCACACTGGGGCCTACGTTACAGTAACCATAATGCTGAAATACACGAGTTAAGAAGGTAGGACCTGCAAACTAGGCGCACCATAGGAGCTGGAAGTATATAGGGCCTGCCCAATATGTACACTGCGGCAACGTATTATTTTGGATTCAAAATGTTCTTAAGCTCCGCGGTGGGGGCTATGTTTGCTAGACACGGCATCTTGTACAAGCTACTCGTGATTAAACGATGCTTGTGCTGGACACTCGCTATACAAAAGCCTGCTGTTCCTGTGGGGTGGAAACACCTTTGCACTGTTTCCCAGGTCGGCACCCTCCAGTCCAAAAGAGCAAGAGAGCCGGTGGTCTGGGCCGCCATGCCACCCTCTCAGGTGTTCTTACCCTCAGCTGCAGGCCTGGGGCCACGTTGCAGGAGCGCGAGTCGAGTGAGCTACAGAGGGTGATGTTCAATGGGTGTATTATTTTACCAGCCAGCTCATAATATAATGCTAAAAAAACTAGTGTGCAACCTTCACTCTAAGAATATAACAGCACTGTGCCGCATACTCCTGAACAAACCACTTTTGGAGCTCCACAGTTTCTTATACAGCAGACAGCGCTTCATTTATGCTGGTAGTTGCAGTTGGCAGGCATCAGCACCCATTTTGTAGCCAGCAGGACTTATTTTTTTAACCAGCAAACTTCGAACCATTGTAACACAGCGAAAGGCAGAAAAGAGAGAGAGGAGGAGGAAGAGAAAATTGGGAAATCCGTGACCAAAGGAGAAAAGTGGGATGGGAAAACCGCAAGAGTGAGCAAAAGAGAAAGAATAGTGTGATGGAAGCAATAGGCAGGTGTGAATCAAAAGTAGGTAACTCCTGTATTTTTGGTGTAGAAGCCATTTTTAGGTCTCACCTACATGCATCTTATAGTTAGTTATTTGTTTTTTAAGCCTCATTGTGGAAAATCCCAATAATTGCATTGGGCAGCGAACCAGCTTATTGCTTACCATTGATTGGCTTTCTTGTCACTCGTTTGCTTGCATCTTATTCGTTGGCTTTCCTTCCTCTTCTTTTGTTGGTCTCTTCCCTGGCGCACTAGATTTTTTTTTTAACCATTCTTTTGATTGGGTGACTTGTATTTTTCGACTGCTTACATTAATGGAACTACATTTTGCTTTTTCTTGTACACTCACTGCGGGTGCATATATTTGTTCTTCCTCTTTCGCGTGCTGCGACCTGTCACATCCTCGCTGGGCTCTCGGTGTTACTCCTCCCTGCCCACATGCTTGTCCATTGCCTTCTCCACCCCTCCCTGGCCAACTTTTCTAGATTGTGCCTAACCAACAGCTTTTAGATGTCTGTTGGCGAAAAGTGGGCGTAGAGACCGCCCATTGCTTACCATTGGTTGGCTTAATTGTCACTCTTATTTGCTTGCTTCTTGTTCGATAACTAGCCATCCTCTTCTTGTGTTTGTCATTCCCCTGGAGCAAAGCCTTCTTACCATTCTTTTGGTTGTCTAGATAACATCCACCTACTCCTCGCTTTCAAGGACCTACATTTTTTTTTAAACACTGCATGTGTTTTCCTGATTTCTTCCTCTCATGCTTCTCCCCTGTCATATACGCACCCCTTCCACACTCTGGGGTCGATTCCGATTCGGGCCGGAAATTTCCCCGACCGAGCCGGACCCGGAGAGATTTCCGACCGAATCGGACCCGTGCAGTCCGACCGAACGAGTCCGATGCGTCCGTATGTTATCGGACACGAGTCGGTCGGACTCCCATTGAACTCAATGGGAGCCGGTCGTACAACGCGTACGCGGGCTCCCATTGCCTCAATGGGTGCGAGGCGGACAAGGGCGCCCCCTACAGCGAGTACGCCGCGGAGCGCTCGCGGCGTACACGCACAGGTAGGGGGGACCCTTGGGTCCCCCTGTGTGCGCTCGCACGGGTACGCGTACAGGGGGGTCCGACACGGACCCCCAAAGTACGGCTCCGACAGCGAGTTCGAGTCGGACGGCGCGAGTCGGTCGGAGCGGTCGAGGTGCGCATCGTACTCGCTCGGCCGGACCCGCGTACGGTTCGGTCGGGTAACAGGCTTTCGCATGGCTTTTTTCCCGACCGAATGGTATTGGGTGCGCCTCCGACCGAGATCGGAATCGGCCCCTCTGTGTTGCTCTCTCCCTTGTTTGATGCTTTTCCCCTCCTCCTTTATCCATTTATCCCCCCACCTAGCTTTATTTTAATTTTTATTGTTGCTTTCTCTCATCTGCTCCTTCGTTGCTCATCCACCCCTCGCAGTCCTTTTAACATTTAGTTTAAATTTCTTTTTACATTTCTTGGAGGGCCGGTTTGCTGCTGGCCTATTCTGCTTGCAGAAATGCGCTTTTGCACACTTAAAAATTATTTTTTAATCATTGCCACACCAAGTAGCATCAGCCATCTTGGAATGGTAACTAAAATAAATCAACAATAAAATGGCTCCTGTGTCATTCAGTAAGCGTGCACGTGTCAGAAGCTCTAGCCTAAGACACGTATTCAGAAGTCTCATTACAACACATTTTTTTTCATTTTTCCTTCTTTCTTGCTGTTGCTTCACATCACTAACAAACACTGATAAAACCAACAATCCCAAAGGCAAGTCCTATTGGTTTGTCAAAAGCTTGTTTTATTTTATAGTTCAAACTCCGCCATCCAGCTCCTTAATTACTCCCCATACCGTGGAGGAAGGGATTAATGTGAGCGCCCTTGTGTGTTTCCAGCATGTATCGGCCGAGCCACAAGTGCTCCTGTCAGATGCTGGACATGCTCTTTATTTATGTGATAGTTTGGGTCTTTCTGAGCACAGCTGCTAGTTGGGCATTACACAAAACGAGCGTAAATATTAGCTGTGGCAATGTTCCACTTTGTGCATTACACGTCAGCCCTGTGTCTGTATATAGAGCACAGTTATTTGAAATTTTACTGACGGGTTTTGGTTTTTCTCAGCAGTCAGTGCATAACTACAGTGCACTTTCCTTCCAGTATTCCCCCACATAACGGATACCCACGTTGACAGGATAGCAGTCTAGGGTAAGCATTGGGGGTGGGAGGGTTAACAGCAAAATATGCCAATTTCTTTTTAACAGCAAAATTGTTAAATGCTTTGAGGGTTAGTACTAGAATTGTAATAACATATGTCATTTATGGTGCTTATTCCACCATATCATTTATTTTTCTTTGTTGCCCATGGTATTTCAATAAATGACATTTTGCACCAGGAAAAATTAAAAACTTGCCGGCAGCTTTTCAAATGCTGCTTGACACAGAACCGCTTATGTGATGCAGCCCAAAGCTTTTTGTTCCATGCATTGTAGTGGGGACACTGTGAAGCTGGGAGGCATTGTCATCAAAGTGCGCTCATGTTTACAGTGCTTTCCGATTGGACGGAAGGACACAGTAATGCGTTCTGTACATGGCATGCCTTCAGGCCCCGCCCTACAGTAAGACTTAAGGGACGAGAGACACATGTTAATAACTGGATAATAGATGTTTTCTGCTTCCCGGAGTCCATTGCTGGATTCTGCAGGGGCAGTGTCTGGTATGCAGGCGATTTTTATCTGGAAAGTTTGAATATGCTAGCTCCAGACTTAGCTGTACCCTCATAAATGTGGTAGTAGGAGAATCAAATACAGGCAAACAGGCTGGAAAGATAGTAAAATAATTCTCCTCTTTGCTACTTCTTTTGTACATGAACTGGAAATTACAGGACTTGCCAACAGCATATTAACCAATCTTTCAAAGATAACGTTATTTTCACAAAAATCGAATTTCTGTGTATATCATCAGTTTATCAGTCTACATTAAAATAGATTTACCACCAGCAATTTGATTTGATTTAATTTCTTATAAAGTGCAAACGAATTCCCTGAGGCGTCTTGGTGCTGAGCAATTAATAACGCAGCCCAGCTATTGAAAGCAAGCAAGAGGCACAAGCTACTCCGCATTCTGTTTGTTTGCCTAGGATTCAGCATTGACCAATCCAGCAGCTCAATTTTTTTCTTTTGTGAAATGTTTTTGTGTGTTGGGTGTGACAGTGTGGTGCCATGTATGACGATGTGTGGTGCACACGTGTGGTTTTGCCAGATAGTGTTTGTGAGTAGTTGTGTCTGAGTAAAGAGGATACACGTGCTGGCAGACTCATTTGAGAGGTCTAATATGTGATTGGCATGGAGCCTGAATTATAAGTACCGGGGCCCTCGTCAGGAGGCCACCACTCTTTGCATCACACATTGCCACTGTACTTAAACAACTGCTAACCATCACACTGCTACAAGTGTGACGATTCAGACTCTTTGAGGCAGCCAAAGTTTAAGAATGGCTTGGGTGGCTGGTATTAGTTGTTTGCTATGTATGTTGAATTAACAAACAACTGTTTTTCTGCCCTGTATGTGGGAATGACGTTACATTCACCTTTGATCGAAAACTCCCCATTGTTTGGGGGAGCATCCCTCTCCTCCCCTTAATTCACAGAAGGCTGCAACCTGAAGTAGAAAAATCATCTACGTATTCTACTTAATTCCTGGTCAAGGAATCTTCACTATCTCACTTTTGGGATGTTTTTAACAAGATGTTCATAAACAGTGTTAAAGCAGTTTACCTGCAGGTAGGTGATGAGAATGTCTCAGGTGATTAAAAATATGGCAAGTGCATGAGGTTTCATTCTGATTTCTCTGCCTATAAAGGTGTGTTCCCATTAAAAAACCCCTGATGCAAATAACATCACGGCACTGCTTCTCTTTATGCACTCTGTCTAATGGTTGTGTAATGGTTTGTTTTGGTTATTTCCCAGGCTATTTGATGTGACTTTTGTTTTTTTATGTTTGAGTCTCTAAGAATTTGGGGCAGTGACATTACTTTGATAGGCCGCTTATGAGTATTAGCAGTGAGTTGAGTCTATATGGAAATAGACTGCTTGGGCAGTGAAAGGAGACTCTTGAATAAAACCAATACCAAGGTTGTGCCCTGTGTGGACAGATGGAACAAGGTCCGGAGGAGTTGATGTGTCAAAGGAAGTGCCAGAGTGTGTGAATTGTAAAGATAGTGACACATGATTCACGTTGGCTTTAATGTAGTTTGTTTAGTAGCCACAGTTAGATGGTTAGAGTTCATCAGTCTGTAATATTGAAACTAGATGCACAGTTTATTTCTGCCATTTTGTATTTGATGAAACAGAAGAGCAAATAGATGCTTGCACCATTTTTGTTGTCTATTGCTGTTTTCAGCAGATCCTGATCACACGCGTGACTAAATGTTTTGCACGGGTGCCTTGCTAGAACCATACCTATCAATGGAATTTGTAATAGCGTCACTCTACGATATACTTTAGGGCACAAATTGGGAGGTAAATTAAGAAGAAAGCAAAAAAGAGCAAAACCTAAAAAAAGTCAGCAACTAAATAATGTAGTGTACAATGAAAAAAACAAGCATTGGCATAGCCAATAGGTCTCGCCTTTGGGAACTTATAAGTGTTTAGCCATGCAACACTTGATGTTGTTGCACCAAGGATATTGTGCTGGATAACTAAACACTTATAAGGTCCCAAAGGCGAGACCTATTGGCTATGCCAATGCTTGTTAAGTCTTGCCTAAGACTGGATGCATGCGCTGTTGCTTGCAAGATATTTTGTTTACTACAAGGGGCTTAGAGCCTGCCCATTGCTTACCATTCATTGGCTTCATTGTCACTCATATTTTCTGCCTCTTAATTTACCAGAACATGCCGGTTTCACTTCCTCGTCTTTCGTTTGGAGCATGAACCTAGTATTGATTGCTTCATTTTGATTAGTGTCCTTCTGCTGCTCATGCTATCATTTTTTCTTTCTTCTTCCCTTGTCATCATTGTTCGTGTTGCTACTAACCTCCTACTGTCCCTCCTATTGTCTGTGTGGGCCCCCCCACCCACAATCAGAAAAAAAGACCCTCCCGTTGTCCATGTCTCTTCTTCCCTCCCACCTCCTACCTTCCCATTGTCCGTGCTGCTTTTTTCCTTCCATTATCTTTGTTGTTTCCTCCCTACCACACTCCTTTCTGTTGTCCATGTTGCTCCCCCCACCAACCGCCACAAAAAGTCATAAGACTCGTCATAACACTTTGTTTTCTATCTTTTAGCCATGCTGCATAGATAAAATGCTGTACAACACGGCTAAAAGACACTGTCAAAGCCAATAGCTCTTGCATAGGCGAGACCTCTTGACTTTGCCAATGCTTGTTTTTAAAGAGACCGGGTACAGAGAAGTCTAAGCTAACCAGCGTGTACAAGACTAAGTGCCTGATTATGATTAAATGCCTGTTTACCACGGGTTGGTATTTCGAGTTAAAACCTATTTAACGTATCTGATAATTATTAGATGCATTAAATACCTCAAGCTTCGTTACATTTAATAGGGAAAATGACACCAAACCCTGCCGGCCTATTCCTGTCCCGATAATCATGACAACCTGACTCGTCCTGCAGCTGTGCATTCTACTAAAGCCTCGGAGGGCCACCAGCACTTCGCCAAGCCGTCAGCAATACCCTTGAAGTGGAGGAGCCACTTCCCTGCAACCTGCAGGCACAGACCGATAACGTCAGGTTCACCGTTCTGCTGACCACTGGGTCCACCAACACAGCAGCTGCCCAGGAGGAGTTCACTGTGCTCCAGAGGGTCAGATCCGTCTCCTCACCAAGTTCGGAGATGGCAGGACCCCCAAGAGATGCCCTGGACCAATACCTGGGGTACTGGACCCCTTGCAGCACCCAAAGTGTGCTTGAAGTCCAATCCGGACTCTATCACTATAAAGACCGACCAGCCAATGAGGGACGTCAGCATCACAGAGGCCAGCACTGAGAGTGGCCCAGCTGTCCTGTTTTGTCCCTCTCTGCAGGTCTGACAGAGAACCGAGAGCACCTACGATGCATGGGAACAGCCAACCAAAAACCTATGCACCCGACTATGCCCCCCTGCTTCCAAGACCCTCATAAACTTAGCCCCACGTTGGGAGCTCCCGGACCTGTCCCCTACTCCCCCTCTGCAGTCTGTTTCTAGGTGGCCCCCCCTTCTTTGACTACGGTGTAGCGTGCAAGGCTACCAACCCGTCCAGCACCTCTGCACCCAGTGGCGGCTCCTCCACTAAGGCAGAGGAGCGTCGCCCCACTGCTTTCAGCAGTGCAAAAACAGAAAAATAAAATGATAACAACACGCTGTTGTTATCATTCTATTTTTCCTTGCTGAGGCAGTTTTGCGGGGCGGGGTGAGGTCGGGCTAGGCTGCTCATAGAGCAGGGGGAGTAGTGGTGAGGATTTAGGTGCGCATGACTGTTTGGCCGGCCGTCTTGGGCTGGCCAAACAGTCATGAGCACTTTGCATGTTCCCCACCAGGCTGTAATACACAGCCTGATGAGGAACATACCCAGGCTCCCTGTCCAAGTGGAAGCGCCGAACCACGGCACTCATACTAATCACAATGCTGCATTGCAGCATTGTGATTGGCTTATGGAAAGCCTGTGTTTTCCTGCTTCCGCTCTGGACTCGGAAGGGAAGGGGAGGAGAGACGCGGCCAGCGAAGAGGTAAGTGATTTTTATCTTTTCTACTCCCCACCCATCCTCCCTGTGACCCTCCTCCCAGTGACCCCCCTCCCCCGCCCTGCCACCTCCGATCCGTGCCAGCCACCACTGTCTGCTCCCAGACACTCCAGGGCAGGTAAACTCCAACTGCTGGTGGATCTTGTGGCCTTGACCGCCGAGCACCTTAAGTCCTAAAGGGGTCTTCCAAAATACGATTGCAAATACCTGCATGCAGTACATGTTTCAATCTCCGTAGGAAAGCACTACCGTGAAAAAATGCATTTGTGCGACATTTTTGCTTAACTGTAAAAATTGATAACTCAAAAAGTACTTACCCAATTACTTAGGGCCTGATTAGGATGGCGGGCGGACTCACGACCGCCCGCCACCGTAATGGAGATTGGGACCGCCCGACATAGTGTTGGGGGTCCCACAGGCCAAATTACAATGCGATCGCCACCGTGGCAGTCGCATTGTACAGGTTTTCCATTGCGACGGGTGCTGCTGGCTGCAGCACCCGCCCCAATGGAAAAAAAGGATGTGTAACACAGCCCTGTACTACGTGACAGGCACCATACGGTGCCTGTTACTTGGTACAGGGATCTGTTGGGGGGCACCATAGGTGCCCCCCCACACCCAAAGAAAAGGGCCTGGGGTGAAGGGGGGCCCGCTACGGGCCCCCAATGTCCATCGCTGCCAGCCTTTCCATGGCTGGTGAACTGCCATGGAAAAGCTGGCGGGGAGGGACCATCCTAATCCCTACGGCGGTGCCTGCTAGGCACTGCCACCATTGTAGGAATTGGGAGGCCCTCCACAGCACCGGCGGGCTCAAGGAGCCCGTCGGATGCGTGGCAGTTGGGCTTTCCGCCCGCCTGTACACCAAAATCTGGCAGGCGGAAAAGCTGCTGTCGGTGGCGGTCTCCCCGCCATCCTAATCATCCCCTAAGTTCTTGGTGTTAAAAAATATATTAAAATGCCTGTTATTTTTCTAAATTGGTCTCAAGTTTTTCTTGAGTGTGTGGCACATTTATTGACTCTGGGTGTTCGACAAATGCTTAACACTACCCACTGAGAAGCCTAAACTGCTCGCCCACACTACCACAAAAGAGAGCATTTTGGATTATTAATTTAAGCCCTGTAAACCAATAAGGGTCGTCAGGATTTTTTACATAGAATACCTCATTTTGGTACACTTCATAAAAAGCCAGCTTCCTACATTGGTGGATCAGCAGTGGGATTCTCACAAGATCGTAACAGGTGTTATTTATTACACCTGATAAATAATGTACCCCATGGTATTGTTATTTATCATATACATTAACTAGCACCTGCACTCGTAATCAGGGCCTTAGGATTTCCAAGACTCCAAAGGGCCTCTGTATTCGTGGTACTTGTCCATGTATAGGGATGGTGCAATGAAGGCCCTTCTGAATCCCTCTCACCCCCCCAAAGTGCATGAATGTTTTAAAGCAAGTCTGCCCTGCCTGGCATTTGATGAGTGCCACTGCAGCTTTGGAAGTTGCACCTTCTTCAGTTTGGTTAGTAAGGTCGCAAACAATTTGGAGTGAGTTTACTTTTTAGAACAGTTCAGTTTCTTCGAGTTTTGACTGTGTTAATAACATGTGATTAAGTATTAGCTCTCCAAAGACCCCTTTGCTCACTGGCATGTTCAGCTGAGCAGTCAAGGCTGAACTCATGGCAGGTGGTAGCTTTAACCCTCACACGCCTTGACCCCACCCCCAGAGAAAAACACCAGCCAATAAACTCTGATGCTCAAGAAATGAAGCCTTTACCTAGCTGCAGCTTAAGGTTCTATTGGGGAGCACTAGAGTCTGTCTATGAGCAGGCCTAAGTTTAGCGGCCACCAGGTAATCCGTACAAAAAATATAGGGGAACTTGGGCTACATCTTCATAAAACATGCCAGGATGTAATAGCTGGTGCAAACAGCTGTGAGGTTTCCTGCGACTACGATAGTCAGAGACGTTTTAAGGCATGGGCAAATTGGGCTCTGGCCCAGGGCCCCAGCCTTTCAGGGGGCCCCCCTGATGGAGTCAGCTCTGTTCTGGAGAGACTCTTGCCTTGATGATCGTGTATAATCCTTAAACAGATTGTTTTAAATATCGTTTTCCTTAAATTTACATTTAATGTGGGTGATGCGTTAAAGTCTATTGCAGACATTTTGCAGACAAACGTGAGGCATATTAGCAAGACCCACGTTAAAATCCTGCCGCTAAAACGGCGATAATGGGCTTGCTAATATGCGTTATGGAATTCCAATAGAAGCCCAGGTTAGATGTCCTGCACATCTAACCTGGGCTTCTATTGGAATTCTATAACGCATATTAGCAAGCCCATTATCGCCGTTTTAGCGGCAGTTTCCTGCCGCTAAAACAGCGATAATTTTAACGTGGGTCTTGCTAATATGCCCCGTAGTGTTTATGTTTCATGCAACATCCATAAAACAGTTACTTTTAGATAAAAACAGGACCTCACATAAGAGAAATGGGAGGCTGTCACAGGAATTATTTTCAGTAATAATAGTGAGATGCGTCTCTGTTACAATATTGAAAACACACATCATTATCCCTGAGTAATAGAAATAACTACATTTAGAATTTGAACTAGTGTGCTTGTGCACTGTCAGTGACATAGCCAAAGAGGGCATGAAAGAGCTAAAACTGGCTCATAAATTCAAAGCTGTTCGAAATAGGGGCCCCCGGAATGCATTTGGCCCAGGGCCCCCAAAATCCTTAAGATGTCCCTGACGATAGTCCACACCAGCAGTCATCTGTTGTTACGATGAAACTCAAAAGCATGTGTCTATGTAGGTTTTTGCTGATGTCTGGGTAAAAGGGATCTATAAGTGCCATCCCAACTGTACTGATTGTGGATTGGGCACTGCATTCATTGTGTCCCCCACTGAATGGGTCGAACCCTGTACCAGTTACCTCATAAATAATATTTCCATGTTGGTGGTCATGGAGCACGTTATAGGTTTGAAAGGTAAATCACACCTTATATTGAAAAGTTTGTATTTCCATGCATGGAATATTCTACAGTCCCCGTCCCCCATTTTCTAGGATTTTGGGCTAAAACCAGACACCAGCATCTTCATTTTTGCGGTGGAAACTTTGGGGCAATAAGAATTACAATTCCCTTCATTAGTTCACACCTGCAAGGATAATTTGCTACCTAAGATTGAAGTAGCAGCTTCTAAAAAATGGCCACTATGTGAAGGTGTGGACAATCGATTATCCTAGTGTAGCCAGACAGGTGAGATGGTTGGTCACTTTCAGATTGTCATCCCAGATCTATAAAAAAAACAGCCACACGTGGTATTATGTTGTCCTTGGTGTTAATCTTCGAGACGGAAATTGTTATAGTAATTTAGAATTCATCATGAATTGGACTTGCGTTTTGTCCCTTGAGTGTGTTATGTTAGTTGAGTGAATTGGATAAAGGAGTGAATCATTGAAAAGGGTGTTTGGGAGTCCATAGTAGTCCGAGAGCTTCAGGTTGAGTCAAAGAGTGGATTTATGCTCACAGATAGAAAATAAAAATAAAAACATTTTTATTCCCCCTGTGCTTAAAATTAATATAGAGATATACCTATACATCTAAATATATAGCAATGTGTATACATACATACACACATAAGCACATTTTAAGTATGCAATTTTATGTGCAAAGCTCACATCCCACTATGTAAACACCCATATGCATATACATGTAGTCATATTTACATGCTCAGACATTCCCATGTGTGTTGTGTGTAAATAAACATGTGTTTTTTATTTTAAAAAATTGTTATACATGCCTTTTCTACCATCATATTTACATACTGTGATATATATGTATTATCATAGATAAAACACAAACCCATAAGCACAAAGTCACCTACGTACATGTTATCAATATAATATATATGGCACATATATATATGGTATACATATGTCCTGTAGAAGGCAAGCGCCAAAACGCGTAGACTGTCCCTATGTTTGTTGCACTGGTGATAAAACAATAAAATTAATAAATACTGGACCCCGCAGTGCCGTCTGTGATTCCTGCAACATTGAAGAAAGAATAATGGAGCTGTAAAAACAAATATATATATCTATATATATCCCAACAAAGTCGCACTCCTTCTGAAACCAGCAGACCCGTCGGGAAGTGGTGCGCACTCCGGCGGAGTAAACCGGCAATTTCATGTAGAATTTCATGTAGACCAAAAAAATAAACGGATTGTTTAACCACCCTGCCTAGTCCTGAGAGTGGGTTGTGTACAGTAACGAACTTTATATATATATATATATATATATATATATATATATATATATATATATATACACACACACAAACAAAAAAATTAATAAATAAAAGGCACAATGTGTTGCCAGCTCCTCAGTAGCCTCATGGAATAGGGCTGCTTGCAGGGAGCCAGCAGGGCTGCTGGGGCCCTGGTGCCCCCCTGCAGCCCTCAACAAAAGTGAAAGCTGTGGATGTCCAGAGTGAGACCAGGTCACCCACAAGTTTTTATTTTTATTTTTAAAAGGACGTATAATAAATGATCATCCGGAGCCGCTCATTTATTATTCACTTCTAGCAAGGAGCGCCCCACAATGCCATTTATGGGCTAATTTATATATATTTTGCTGCTGATGGTGCCCCTTATCTCAGCAGGGACACCACCAGCATGTTTTTTAAGTGTTGCAGTGGGCTGCAGGGAGTGCAGCAGCCCCCCTTGGCTTGCTTTGGGATTGAGGGTCCAAGACTATCTCGAGCTGAGCCAGAGACAGGCTTTTGGCATCTGGCTCAAGCTTTCATTTGCTCGCCCCACCTCTAAGCATAAGCTAAATAACAGACAGCATGGGGCTCCGTAGTGCATTTTTTCAAGAAAATTTATAGAACCTAGAATTAGAGTTTAAAACCATCTAGTGGGACTATATCCCATATGCATTTAATATTATTCTGGCAAAATGTGCGCATATCTCATCCCATAGGTGTTCCTGGAACACCTGCTTATTTCAAGGTAGTCTGCACATTTTATAGTCCCGCTATATGTGCAGAAATAAAAACTCGAGAAATCAAAAAATGAAACCACAACAACATGCTGCTACAATGCCAACAAAATGACTTGAAGTATATACAGTAGCTACAAGCACTGGGTTTTATCCTTTGCAAAAATATTATGACAAATTGTTAATTAATGTCATCACAGATCATCAAATATTCATACCTCTGTCATACATGTAGTTGAATATTGATTAGATGCAGTCTCAAAGAAGCAAATCCTATTCTCCAATTTACTCCATCTGGGCTTACTAAACTACTGTACTTATTATTTTATGCGTGACAATGAGTCTGCATCACAACTGGTTGATGTGTTTTGGCAAATCCAAAGTTGTATCTTCATCAGGACCAACCCACATATGGGGAAATAAAGGAGGGGCCTTAAAAGATTGAATTGCTGCATAACCAGTGGGAATTATTTGAAGAAACAGCTAACCTCGAAGGTCCCATTGGTTATAACTGGCGAAATCTGCTAAAATAGGCTGCTTGTGTCATCAAGAAAAGCTAAATCGAGCATAATAGCCAGGTGCTGTGCAATATATCAGCGGCATAGCTGTTTAGCTGTGCTTCAATAATTCAAACACACGAAGTAGTCACAGTATGCATTGTAAAAATGAACCCTGGCTGTTTTCTACCACTTATCGTTCTATTTGCGAAATAATGGAATAAAGCCAGGACCTGGAAGCAGCATACCACGGACCTATTCTCGGCAACCCACTTTTGTGAGAAGGGATGGAAGGGCACTTAAGAAATAAAAAAATACATGGAACACAGGGCTTTGTGAGCTGGCTTACTTTTGTTCTTGTTGTTTTGGTAGCTTTATTATCCATTAATAATACTTTATTACCACGATTTATAGATCTAGTGCCTACCATTTGCTTATTCTGTGAGAACTTGATTTTAATCATTATTCCCATACATTACTACCCTACAGTGTTTTTTAATAGTAGAATTAAGCTCCAATTTGCCTAGTTGGCTGAATCGCTGCTGAAATGACAATTTAGTGCGCGAGTTTTTCTTTTGCTACAACTGTGTTGCTTGCACTTGTAAATGCGAAGAGGGGGGGGGGGGTACTGGCTCAAGCGGATACATATAATGGTCTCATTTTCAGAAGGGTTTCAGATGAAGCATATATGGTGGGAGACCTGCTAAGGGACAGAGGAGGGCTGGCTGTGCAGACTGTAAGCTGTGACAAAAGCACTGTGGTAGTTATGAAGGCAGGCACTCATCAACTGGTAAGTGGTCCTTGTTCAGCGACAATAATTCTGGCCTATAAGCAGGGTCGTACTGGCCCATTGGGCAACCATGCAGTGCCTGCAGGGCTAGTCTCAACTCCTACTTCCATCTGAAAATCAAGGCCCTCTACGACAACTTCAGCGAACAGACGCCGGACACCACCCCACGCGCCACCACCACCGACAAAGAGCCGATCATCACTACCTGGAATCCTGCCACCGTCGAACACACCACCGTGACCATGAAGAACACCCACTGAGGAGCCCCCACGGACCCCTGCCCACTGCACATCTACCACAGAGCCGCCGCCGTCATCGCACCCGAACTAGGACGCACCATCAACGCCTCTTTCGAATCCGGCATCTTCCCTGACGACTGGAAGCGGGCGGAGGTCAAACCCCTCCTCAAGAAGCCCACGGCCGACCCGACAGACCTGAAAAACTACCGGCCCATCTCCCTCCTCCCCTTCGCTGCCAAAGTCACTGAGAGACTCGTAAACACCCAGCTGACCGCCTTCATCGAAGAAAACTCCATCCTAGATGCCTCCCAGTCCGGATTCCGCAGCAACCACAGCACTGAGACGGCCCTCCTCGCTGCCACCGACGACATCCGCATGCTACTAGACCAGGGGCACACTGCAGCCCTCATCCTACTAGACCTCTCCGCAGCTTTCGACACCGTCTCACATCGTACTCTCGCAGCCAGACTCCACGACGCTGGGATACGAGGAACCGCCCTCTCCTGGATCCGATCCTTTCTCTCCGGCAGAACCCAGAGGATCAGACTACCTCCTTTCCTCTCCGAACCCTCACAGATCAACTGCAGAGTTCCCCAAGGATCATCCCTCAGCCCCAAGCTCTTGAATATCTACATGGCCCCCCTCGCCGCCATCGTCAGACAACATGGGCTCAGCATAGTATCATACTCCGACGACACCCAGCTCATCCTCTCCCTCACGAAAAATCCCGAAGACACCAGACTCTGTTTCCAGGAAGGAATGAAAGACATAGCCGCCTAGATGAAAAACAGCTGCCTGAATCTCAACTCGGAGAAGACCGAGGTCCTCATCCTCGGACCCTCCACCTCCCCCTGGGACAACACCTGGTGGCCCTCCGCCCTCGGGAGTCCGCCCACCCCGACAGACCACGCACGGAACCTCGGCATCATCCTCGACTCCTCCCTCACCATGACCCGCCAGATCAACTCCATCGCCTCCACCAGCTACAACTGCCTTCGGATCATCCGCAAGACCTTCAAAAGGATACCCCCAGAATGCAGAAAAACCGTCACCCACGCACTCATAATCAGCAGATTGGACTACGGCAACGCCCTCTACGCCGGAATCAACAGAACTCTCCTACACAGGCAACAGACCATCCAGAACGCCGCAGCCAGAATCGTCCTCGGAACCCCACGGCACGAACACATGACCCAACACCTACGTGACCTCCACTGGCTCCCCGTCGAGAAGAGAGTTACCTTCAAACTGCTCACCCACGCCTACAAATCCCTCCACAACATCAGACCCAAATACCTCAACGAGAGAGTCTCCTTCCACGTACCCAAGAGGAACCTTCGCTCCGCAGACCTCGCACTCGCGGAGACCCCCCGCATCCGCAGAACCAGAGCAGGAGGAAGAGCTTTCTCCTACGTCGCAGCAAAGCCTGGAACGAGCTCCCTGTGAACATCAGATGCTCCCCCACCCTCCACACCTTCAGGAAGAACCGCAAGACCTGGCTCTTCGATTGAACCGGAGCTGCACCTCCCCCTCCCCCCCTCCCCAGCACCTTGAGACCCTCACGGGTGAGTAGCGCGCTTTATAAATCCCTGATTGATTGATTGATTGATTGAGTCTGTTAAATCAGTGTGTGGGGTGGTTTTTGGCTGTCTGTGGGCCGGTTTTATGGTCTGGTGGGGCCGTTTTTACTCTTGAATTTGCTATTACCATAAACATTACCTACAACAAGCATATACACATGCAGTCTCCAATACCTTCCAAAACACCTATACAGCATGTCTTCACAAATTCAACACTGTCCTCATTTGAAAACGTGGGCCACTTCCTTAGCTATGTGATGCACTAATGGGGGCTGTTTTATGGAGGTGTGTGGGTCTTTTTTATGTCCTAGTCTGACACTGCTTACTAGAGCCAGGGATTTAGGAGTCGGTGCTCAGCATATCCCTCCCCTGACCATTCGCCCTCTGTAGGGAATCCACATGCCATTCCCTTCCCGTTTTGTATCCATTCCATGGATAAGAAGAATCAGTAATCCGTGCAGACATCCATCTTAGGGGCCCGCCTGTGCCTCACCATGCTGCTGGCCTCCAGTTTTCAAACACGTACATCATGAGTGCCAGTAGCTGGCCTGTGGGAGTTGTGTGAGCTCAATGACTCCATGCATTACATTCAGGCAAAAACGAGACTGAAAACCTCCCATGCCTAATTTTGGTTACAGATCCCCTCTCTTAACTGTATGGCTACATTTTGTAGTGGTTCTTACCCGCACCCTTAGGCATAATGCCAGATTCTGTCACCGGGCATACCCACACCCTAATCTCTACCACCACGATGTGTTCTAGTTCACAGACACAAATTAACTGTGATTCTATGCAGTGCTTAATTTGTCAAAAATAATAAGTGCAGGGGCCCAAAGTTTTCCCAGGAGCCTGCCGCCAGTGTCGCCGAATGTCGGGGTTTCCACCAAGGCTGCCTAGTCGTAATTACACCCTATGCCTGCTTTCTCTCTCTGTCATTGTTTCTAATATTTCACTTCCACGCTCGTTGACCCTGTTTTTCCTTTCTCTCGTGCTCTGACTCGAAGTCTGATGACGAAAAATATGTCCTGGCCCTCCAAGTGCCGGTGTCCATGACCTGGAACCACCGTCTCAAATTAAGCACTGCTGCCAGAGGGTTCTGTTGTATAGCATCGTACTTAGCTGCAGCAGCCTCTCAGCAGTAGTGGACAAGCACACCTTCAGCTGTACTGCCGTGCTGTGCTTCATTGCATGTCCACAGCAGTAGTGGCACTGCCTCATTGAACTGTTATGCACACTAACAACCTATGCTGGGGGTGCCCCTCAGGCCCCTGCGGCACATGGAGACCCCACCCTTCAGAGAGCCCTCATTTAGTTTAAAGCCTATAGATATCTATAGGAAATGAGTGTCAGGGTCACCTCACCACATTCTGCAGGGAGTCCCCATCATTTTGCACCACGCCACTGCCTATGTTACACCATTAAACTGTGCTATGGTGTAAGTCTACACATGTAGTCACACAACCATGCTCTGTTTTTGGCGCATAGCCGCACTCTTAGTGATACGTCCACACCACATCTTTGTGAACATCCACCCTTCGCTGTATCACCATGCAGTGTTCAGGTGCACGTCCACTCAGACATGTGTACTCCAGGATTGTGTTCTTTTGTGCTAACAAGTTATGTTTTGTATCACGTCCACAACCTTATCAATACTAGCTTATTGTGTTCTTGTCCATGACCCCAGCCAGGCAACGGCCATGGTCTCTGGTGCATGTCTATACCCTTCACTCTGCTTTGTTCTTCTGATACATATTCAAAGCGCACACGCACCACAGTGCTCTGTTTTGGGCACATCTCGACATGTTCTGGTCCATGCCAGCAGCTGTGGATCTTGCAGCATGCTCTGTTCCGGAGCAGGTCCCTCTGTTCCAGTGCAGGTCCCTCTGTTCCGGAGCAGGTCCCTCTGTTCCAGTGCAGGTCCCTCTGTTCTGGTGCAGGTCCCTCTGTTCTGGAGCAGGTCTCTCTGTTCCAGTGCAGGTCCCTCTGTTCCGGAGCAGGTCCCTCTGTTCCGGTGCAGGTCCCTCTGTTCTGGTGCAGGTCCCTCTGTTCTGGAGCAGGTCTCTCTGTTCTGGAGCAGGTCCCTCTGTTCCGGTGCAGGTCCCTCTGTTCTGGTGCAGGTCTCTCTGTTCTGGAGCAGGTCTCTCTGTTCTGGAGCAGGTCCCTCTGTTCCAGTGCAGGTCCCTCTGTTCCGGTGCAGGTCCCTCTGTTCTGGAGCAGGTCCCTCTGTTCCAGTGCAGGTCTCTCTGTTCCAGTGCAGGTCCCTCTGTTCTGGAGCAGGTCTCTCTGTTCTGGAGCAGGTCTCTCTGTTCCTGTGCAGGTCCCTCTGTTCCGGAGCATGTCCCTCTGTTCTGGAGCAGGTACCTCTGTTCCGGAGCAGGTCCCTCTGTTCCGGAGCAGGTCCCTCTGTTCCGGAACAGGTCCCTCTGTTCCGGTGCAGGTCCCTCTGTTCCGGAGCAGGCCCCTCTGTTCCGGTGCAGGTCCCTCTGTTCTGGAGCAGGTCCCTCTGTTCCGGTGCAGGTCCCTCTGTTCTGGAGCAGGTCTCTCTGTTCTGGAGCAGGTCCCTCTGTTCCGGAGCAGGTCCCTCTGTTCTGGAGCAGGTCCCTCTGTTCCGGTGCAGGTCCCTCTGTTCTGGAGCAGGTCTCTCTGTTCTGGAGCAGGTCTCTCTGTTCCAGTGCAGGTCCCTCTGTTCCGGAGCAGGTACCTCTGTTCCGGAGCAGGTCCCTCTGTTCTGGAGCAGGTCCCTCTGTTCCGGTGCAGGTCCCTCTGTTCTGGAGCAGGTCCCTCTGTTCTGGAGCAGGTCCCTCTGTCCCGGTGCAGGTCCCTCTGTTCCAGTGCAGGTCCCTCTGATCCGGTGAAGGTCCCTCTGTTCCTGTGCAGGTCTCTCTGTTCCGGAGCAGGTCCCTCTGTTCCAGTGCAGGTCCCTCTGTTCCAGTGCAGGTCCCTCTGTTCCAGTGCAGGTCCCTTTGTTCCGGTGCAGGTCCCTCTGTTCCGGAGCACGTCCCTCTGTTCCGGTGAAGGTCCCTCTGTTCCTGTGCAGGTCTCTCTGTTCCGGAGGAGGTCCCTCTGTTCCGGTGCAGGTCCCTCTGTTCCAGTGCAGGTCCCTCTGTTCCGGTGCAGGTCCCTCTGTTCCGGAGCAGGTCCCTCTGTCCCGGTGCAGGTCCCTCTGTTCCTGTGCAGGTCTCTCTGTTCCGGAGCAGGTCCCTCTGTTCCAGTGCAGGTCCCTCTGTTCCAGTGCAGGTCCCTCTGTTCCAGTGCAGGTCCCTCTGCTCTGGAGCAGGTCCCTCACCTTCATGCATTCAGTGCTACATTGCAGCAAGCCGGCTGCGCCACAAGCAGAGGGCCTCTCCAGTTGCCACTCCGTACCAACCTTGGGGCATATTTATGGGAGGAGTTGCGTTGCTTTTGCCCTACGCAATGCGGTGCAAGAATGACGCAAGTCCAAAACGCAATTTATGAAGTCACGCAAGCCCACCTTGCGTGGCCCTGAGTAGCTTCATAAATCTGTAGTAACGTAACGCAGTGCAAATCACTGCATTGCGTTACTCTGCCCTGGGAAGATGTTGCATGTGTGTTCCCATGCAGCTCCCATGGATTTTGACGGATTCCCAGATTTAGCATCACTGGTAAACCTGAGAATGCGCCAAAAAGATACACCTTCTCGGGGGAGGCATAACAACGGCACACATAGTAAGAGGAATATGCCTCTGAGGATTGTTTTTGTGCAGGAAGGTTCCCCTTCCTGCACAAAAACAATCCCCCCTTACAATGCAGGCACCCTTGCATCACAGTGCAAGGGTGCCTCCGTTGGCGCTAGGCAGCCAAAAATTCACCAGCGCAGGGACAAAGACAGGAATGCGCCTTATTTAAAAGAATACGTTGCATTTCTGCCTTTTCCCGGGTGACTTGCTGCACTGCGTAACATTTTTATAAATAGGCCCCCTAGGCTCTACATTTCGGGCACCACACCTTTCCATCCTTCTTGCATGCACCTGCGTGACTTCCGAGGGAGAGGTAATGCACTGCTTGTATTTGATAAGATTACTAGGGGTATAGACTTTTTTCCATTTCTAAGTTTTTTTTGTTTTAATCTGTTTTTATTGCTTTTACCATTGTATCAATACTGAACAAACAGATACACTTTACATGGTACAATGCATTATACCTCATGATGACAGTCATTACAGATATGTAATATAGAATATAGAATTACAATCTTGATGACTCAGGAACAGTGTGTGATGAAGTGACTCATGACTCGACAATTGATGAATTCTGATTCCTGACGCGTTATTGGTCACTGATGGGAAGCTTGCCTACTGTCAGGTTGTGTGTGCATCGCATTCTAAAAGTGTTAAGGTTGGAGGTAAAATCGGGGACAACTAAAATTGAACTGGGACAGGGTCAAACTTGGCATGGCACCTCTAAGTAGTTAAAGTGGTGTTCCCTGGATTGCGATGGTGGTTGGCGTGAGTATGTTGTCTTTGTGTAGCATGCAGGCTCTACTTATTGTGTGTTCAATGGCTTCCTATCTGATTGCAACTTTTGGATGTCGTATATGTGAGAGGTCATCTTGAGGTTTGTGCAGACTCTATACTAGGGCGCGTCTGCTGATGGCTCCGCTTCGGACTCTGGGGCCTTGTCCCTTCCTTATAGCTCTTGTAGAATTGCATCCCAATACACTGCAATTGGAGTTTTGCGCAGTCTTAATGTGTCCTCCCTGTATAGCGCCACACTTTCAGCCTTGGCCCACACCTTCAATGAGCGCTCCCAGGCACGCATGGCTGGGGCTCAGGTGAGCGCCATCTTTTAGTGATTAGCTGTTTTGCAACAATCAGCCCTAACGCAATGAACCGAAAGGTGACTCTTAGGCTTTTGATGTTAGTGTAGAGATGCAGAATACAGGTCTCCCAGTTCAGGGGTATCAAACGATCTGTACAGCGGCTCAGTGAAGATACCACTGACTCCCAATACTCTCCCAAACGCGGACAGCGCCACACCATATGCAACAGGTCTGCTCCGGTGGCGTGACAGCGTGGGAAGGCAGCGCCCCGCCTCACCATAAAATGTATACATTTTTGCTGGAGTAAGGTATGCTCTCTGGGTGATGAAATATTGTATTAGGCGGAAACGCACGTTTCACAGAACATTGTTTGGCCCCTCCAACACCCTGCTCCATTCAGCATCCGTGAAGAGGCGTTGTAGGTCTCCTTCCCATCTCGTCCTTAAGGGAAGTAACGTTGTCGCTTTGTGGTGTCTGAGGAAGGCCGTGAACCACTTGATCAAGTGTCGTCCCTGTCCCATGACATGCAGGTATTGGATAGTTAAGTGTGTTGGGGGCTCTCTTGACATGTCACCCCATGTTTGTGTAGCGCGGCTATGACTGTACGGTGTATGAGGAATTGCCCTGGTTCTATCCCATTACTTTCTGCCATGAAGGCACATGACATCAAGTTGCCTTCGTGATACAGATCCCCCAAGTCCTGTACTCCGCCCTCAGTCAGGTGTCGTAACTCGCAAGCTGTGACGGACGTGCGGTCCCTTGGTGTGCCTATTAGCGGGAGTGCGGGAGTGTACGGCATAATGCTTTGTATTATAAATAGGCTTCTGCTGTAACATCTGTATGCTACATTGAGTAGTAGCTGCGGTGGGGTTTTTTGTTTATTGCACGGGTGAAATAGGGAAAGAAGGGCTTGATGGGTCAAGGCCAGGAGACCTGTTGCCGTGTCAGATAAATTACGCTCCGAGTGCCATCGGGCCACCAACTGTAGTTGAGCTGCAAGGTAGTATTGTTCTAGGTAAGGAAGTGCGAGCCCGCCTTGGTTTGTGGGCAGGTAGAGTTTCCGAAGAGCGACTCTGTTACGGGAGGATCCCAAGATGAGCTCTCTTCCAGGGTTCTGAAAAAGGCTGGTGGGATATATATAGGAAAATTGGCTAAGAAGTATATAAGTCACGGCAAGACTATACTTTTGACTAAGGCTACGCGACCCATAGTTGCCAGAGGGAGTGCGCCCCAGAATGTAATTTGCGAGCAGATTGAAGCTATTGTCCTGCCTAGATTACCTTCAAGCAAGTACTCTGGTGGTATATATGGACCCCTAAGTATCGGAAAGTGTGTGTTTGCCACTCGATGCCCATGTTGTTGAGTACGTAATGGGGATTGGGACATGTGTCATCGAATCGATAAAGACAGGACTTGGATGCATTTATTACTAGTCCAGACAGGGCAGCAAATTTCCCCAGGATGTGTTCCACCTCTCCCGGGATTGAGTGCATGTCTTTAAGGTATAGGAGGAGGTCATCTGCATATAATGAGATGATGTGCGTGCCATCTCCCAGAGGTATCCCCCAACCCACGCCCCTCACTCAAAACATTGCTGCCAGTGGCTCCACAGCAAGCGGGGATAACGGACACCCCTGCCTGGTGCCCCACTGCACCTTGACTGGAGTAGAGATATATAGGCCTGTCTGTACCCTCATCACTGGGTCCTTGTATAGAAGCCGAACCATTCCAATGACTATTTCCCCGAGCCTATACAATTGCAGCACCGCAAAGAGGAAGTCCCACTCCAGGGTATCGAAAGCCTTCTCTAGTTCTCAGATCAGGCAGCCTGCGTGAGGCCATCCGGTGCGTATTTAGCAACTCTGAAAAAACTTCAGAGGCTCAAAGAGGTGCTTCGTGCTGGGACAAATCCATTCTGGTCCTCGTGCACTAGTGATTGGACCAGTGGTGCTAGCCAGTCCGCTAGGAGCTTTGCCAGGGTTTTATAGTCTGTGTTTAATAGAACCAGAGGCCTTTATGGGCTCAGCTCTGTAGGGTCTCTGTCGGGCTTGGGGAGTGAGACCAGTCGTGCTTCGTTTAGTGATCGCAGGAGGGTGGCATCGTCTATTGCAGCGGCATAGATTGCCTGGAGGTGTTCCGCCAGTGTTGCCGCATATGTTTTGTAGAATTATGTTGGGAGCCCGTCTAGGCCAGGGGCTTTCCCTGTTGCCAGCGCCGCTATAACCCCTTTAATCTCATCTTGCTCAATCGTGTCGCCTAGTGGCTCGCTCTGCTCTGGTGTTATGGTGGGTAGGTGTATCATGGATAGGAACGCTCTTGTTCTCTCTCAGTCTAGTGGGGTAGTGGGTTTGTAGAGGGTCGTGTAGTGTTTTGTCATCTCGGCATGTATTTAGTGCTGGGTGTACTCTGTAGGGGCTACTGTAGGGCGTATAGCATGTATGGGGTGCTGAGGTTGCTGCTGACGCACCAGCCTTCCATTTCTAAGTTGAGGCTTTTCTTTGCCTGCCTCAGTTTCAAATGTAAATGATTCTTTTGTAGGGATGCCTGCTGTAGGGGTTAAGATTATAGCCCTCTGGACGTTCTCCGAAGCTACTTCCTTTGTACCGACCTCTACTTCCTGTTGTCCCAGTTCGGACATTACTACTAGCTTTCAGTAGGCATATCATACATGTTTTACAGTTACTGCAATTGTCCCAAAGTGATTTCCATTAAGTTAAGCTGTGGCGCTGTTTGTTTCCAAGCACAAATAAACATAGTCTCGTGTGAATGTTTGTGCAGGTAGCCATGGCGTCACTTCCGGTGTTTGAAGTGGCACTGCCCAAAGTTGCAGGGTAGCGTATCTTCGTTTAGTGAGACATGCAGAGGAGCACATCTTGACCCATTGCATGTGGTCATGACTATGAACCGGAGGTAGCCAGAGGTAGCGGCTGTTACTGCCCACTTGCACTTTGGTACCGCTGGTGCTGCCCTTGAATGTATGACATTGTTCTGCATTCTGTTCATCAACTGTTGTTTTTGCATTTGTCACCCCGAGTGGGACGGGTAAGCCCAGACGTGGGTCCCGTGCTCTCCATGCCATTGGAATCAAGCTATCCTGGCTGAAGAGGGGTGAAACCCCGAAACCGGTCCTAGGATGCTTGTTTCCAGTCCAGGGAGGACCTGGCTTGGCAGTTCGGGCTGGACTGTTCCTATGAGGCATAGGGTCAAGACTGATTTGCATATGGCTGGGTTCAAACTGGAATGGCATGGTGAGCAAAAAAACGATGGATTTAGGCCCAGATCTCTGTACTGGGGTGAATGTATGACATTGTTCTGCATTCTGTCCATCAACTGTTGTTTTTGCCCTTGCCACCACTGGCCTCGTGGTCTGCAGACGCAATGACTGTAAACGCAAGTACTGGTTAATTTCTCCTCCCTAGACCCTCAGTAGCAAATAGGTGGATAGATACTGGGGAGAGGAAGGGTCACTATAAGATGTCATCGGGGTAAAAGAGAGGTGACGCTCTATCCCATTAAACTGATGCCCGGACAGGCTGCGGCCCTCGTTGTTCTGCACGCAGAACGCACAGCGCGCGGTAGAAGCGAGTCTCCCATCCACCAGCCGCTAATTGCGTCCCTCGCAGTCGCGCGCCAGGCCGTGCCGCCTCCCTCAGGCGGGCTGAACAGATGCTCCTTTGATGAATCACACAGCGAGCCACAGGATCCGTACAGTAATCTGCGCAGCGAAGACAGCCCCTCTGTAGCCTGCCCTGCCTTTGCTGGAACAAGAGGAAGGTGTCTGAACTCACCCGGAACCAGACCTTCTAACTCAAAGAGCAGCTGTCAGGGAATTGGTCATAGGCTGCCCTTATGTTGAACACTAATTTAACAACAGACATGACAACATATTGGTGCCTCACGCCTGCATTTGCATATTCTTGTTGCCTTTTAATTTATAATGAGCAGTGTTTGTGATGCTGCCAGCCCTGCCTGTACATGTCTGCTTCAGAGACCCTCTCACTGAACACTCTGAGGGCCTGATGCTGATAGCGCTTACTGTAAACACTGCTCCATCTGCCATGGCGGGTCCCAGCAAGTACAGGACATCTACTGGAAATAACAAACACAGTCAGCATTTTGGTCATTCAAACTGAACAGAGAACATTTTAGACGCAGGGCAAATCTAAATGCATGTTTTTGAGATGCATCCTCATTTGTAGAGTGTGGACTTTCTAAGTATGTTGTTTTCAGGCTTTTCTTCGAGCCTTCGAGTTGAGGGATAACCCAGCTTTAGCAAAAGTGGGACTGCAGGGGTGCCTCAGTGGCAGGATAGTGGTACCCAGTCTGTGGTGGAAAGTTGGCCTCTCAGGCCTTCTTAACTCTTTGGGGTAGAATGGCTGAACAGGCACAACTTAGATCAAAGGAGGAGGTGTGAAGGCTGAGACGATAATATGAAACATTTGTCAATATTGCAGTAAAGATAGAATGTCGAGCCAGAGTGATTATTGTGTATCAAACAAGAGCACGTTAACACTCCATTTAGATATGAGGATATGAGTACTGTAAAATTAGGATCAAACCATGCGGTCTTGGTAGGCCAATAAAGCAACAAAAAAGGAGCACAAAGAAAGTTTGCAACACCGGATGCAGAAACACTGTTTGCGCTCATTAGATGATTACTAGCCAGTGGCGTAACGAAACTTGAGGGGAACCCCTGAGAAGTACATGGAGCCCCACGTTCCCGCCATCTCTCAGGCCCAGGGCCCGTGCACAGTGCCATGCCAGAGCTTGCCCCTCACCCCACTGTTACTAGCTCTGTGCTGTTTGTAATTATTCAACAACATGGAGACTCTTGAGTCTCCTGTCAGAACAGAACTTCATAATGAACTATTAAAAAATGCACTGAACACTCATTATAAAAGATGCGACGTGTGCAGAAAGAAAACAATATTTTAATGCGGTAAAATCAAGTGACTCAGGGTTGATGAAAAAGCGTGAAAGGGTCAGGAAACCTAGCCATATCTCCCAGCTTAAGGGGAGGATGTGTTAGTTCCCTGAAACGAGGATATCTAAAGAGCAAAATGTGCAGATTATGCTAGCAGTGCTATCAAGTATTGAACCTGTATTAGAGGCAGCTAGGCTCTAAAAGGAGCTCCTACGGGACACGTGCTTTGCTCCTTCATGTCACAAACATACTGAAGGAGCAGACGCCAAGATGAGTTTGAAGGTGAATTTCATGCAAACATAAAAGAGCCCACGTCCAGCAGTCCACCTCCTGTGACTTCCACTCCAACTGCCCAGGGATGCGCAGGTTGTAACGCACAGTGAGCAGAGCTGGGATGTACAACAAAAGGAAACATGTATATGTCAGGAAAGGAAGTATGTACAGAAATAAACATAGGACTAGAATAAAACCAGAAAATACAGATACACTACACAGACATTTTGTTTAGTGCCTCTGAAAAGGCACTAAACCCAATGGATGGCACAAGCCCCTTCCAGAAACTCTTCTTGAGATGTGCAAATTATTTTATTCACAAAGTATCTGTAGCCTGTGACAGCCTTGTCATTTATAAAGAGTGCGTCAATGGAAGTGTAGATGCACGAAGCTCTATCAACTATCTCTGAACCCCCATGGAGCCCCGCTACTAATCAAACATGCATGGTATTATGATTCCTAATGTTTAGTAAGGGTTTATGCACGTGGCTGTGCTTCTCACATATAACCCGCTACCTTAGTGAAAGTGTGGCGGCACACATCTCAACCAATAACCAGTAAGCTCTTTGTTAGACTTATAGGGCTACATGGGTTTATGGTGCATGCCTCAGGTGCTGTGATTTTCACACATCTACACCTGACGAGTGATATCGGAAAAATGGGAGATAGGCAGGGGGACCAAGCAAGGCTGCCCATTGTCACCTTTGCTTTTCGCACTGGTACTGGAGCTGCTAGATGCAGGGTTGGGGACAGAACCGAGCTATACAGCCGCTGCATAGGTTACGCACCATATCACTCTATGCAGATGATGTGTTACCGTTTCTTAGAGATCCTGCCAGTGGCTCGCCCAATTTCATGAACACATGAAAAAGGGTTGTGGACATTTTGGGAATCCGTATTAACCAGCCGTGGCCCGTGCAGGTAAGAACGGTGGGGCAGGTGGAGGGGATTTCAATGGACGATGACGAGGGAAAAAAATAATTATTTATTTAATTTTCCCTCGTCATCGTCAGTCGAAATCCCCCCCACCCTGCCCCACCGCTCTTACCTGCACGGGCCGCGGCTGGTATTAACACAGGAAAATCATGTCTCTTCTTGCTGCAGTTAAGAACATACCAAGTAGACCAAGAAGAAACAGTTCATGGAACTAGATAGGGGAGAGATATTTCTAAATATCTGAGGATACAGGCGTACCACAGAGATGAGGACCTTAGAGATGGAAACCAGGGGAAAGTTATACCCTCAATAAAGCAGTTGCTTCCCTTCTGGAAAAACTTCCCTCTCCTGCATGGGATTAATTGCGATTACAAAAATAAACCTATGTAGGCTTTTTATATTATTTTGCTGCATTACCCATTATACTACATAGCCTGCTCACTGAATTAATATGGGGGAATGGAAAGGAAGGAGTAGCCAAAATGTAGGAAACTGTCTCTCTATACAGTACTAAAATGAAGTACACTAAGTAGATGATACTAACTCTCTTTTTGTGGTTGTATGCTCGAGCAGTTAGGCTTATCAGAGGGTAGTGCTAAGCATTTGTTGTACTCACAGAGGCAAAAAATAAAACATACACTCAAGAATAATTCCGAGACCAATTTGTAAAAATAATATCGATTTTTATATAATTTCTATGCCCAAAAACAGAGTTCTAAGGTAAGTACTTTTGGAGATACGATTTTGCAAAGTTCGATAAAGATATCACTTCTTTGCGCAATTACGCACCATAGGAAACAATGGGGAAAAAGCAGAAAAATGCATAGAAATTCAGGCAATGCTTTCACAAAGTTCACCTTCTCGTTTTAGGTCAATGTCGGGACCAGGTCCAAAGTTCCAGCAGGAGAAGTTCGGGAGCATCCCGGATCAGTTGGGAGCAGAGTGCTGAGGTCTTGGAAGCTGGTGCGCCAAGAAGAAGTAGGCCACTTGAAAATGCACTGCACTGAGGGACTTACATGTAAGTCCGGTAGGTCTCCTTAGAACAGAGTTCTTCAAACTGGGGGGCAGGCCCCTCTGGGGGGGCCTTAAGTGATCTCAACGGGGGCGCCTGTATCTGGCCAAGAGAAGCATCATGCTATGTTTTAAGTGTTAAAAACATGAGCAGGAGTTAGCCACCTTGTAATGGGCCATCGCTAACAACTTTTGTCATTTATATCCTGACTAGGAGTATGTGTAAAAGGGGTAACAGAGCTTAACTAGCAATATTTAGACATTGCCAATTTAGCAGAATAATGTTGAAAAAATTGAGGGATGGCCCGAGGATTTCTTTTTACGGGGAGGGGGGCACAGCATTAAGAAGTTTGAAGACCACTGCCTTAGAAGGAGGGGGTCTCAAGGGCCTTGTACCATGGTAGCAGAGCTAGTTGGTCAGTACTGGGGCTGGGTGCAGAGCGTACAGGTGAGCAGGCATTGTGAGTCTTGAGGTCCTCGCGGTCAGGTGCAGGAAACTTGGAGAGGCAATTTCGGTACAGCTGGGCCACTTAGGAAGTGGGTGTCGGGTGTCTCAATGTCCCTTGACAGGTGCTTGCTTCTGGTGCTTTGGGAGTCCGGAGGGGACTCTTCTTCTTGGTATTTGCTGTTGGGGGTCCGGAACACTTGGTACTGGTACGCCGCAGCTCCGGTAGGTCCTGGTGTCTCCAAACTTGGTGGGGAGACAGATCTGACCCTCCGGAGCTGTTGTACCTTCTCTTGCTTCAGTGCTCGAACGAGGTCGTCGGAGAGCAGCAAGTCAACAAACGGGACTTCATGAGATCGGTACCTGCGGTGTGCAGGGGAGTGATACCTTCACTCCAAGGGAGCTTCTCAGTGATTTCTTGAAGACTGGAGGTGCTCTGGGTTCTTGGAGTCCTTGCAAGTTTCAGGACGACACAGCAGCAGTGATTGTTGAGCCCTGGGAGCAGCAGGCAGGGTTTGGTACCTTTCTCTTCTGCAGCAGGGCTTCAGTTCTCGTGCAGCGGGTCTTCTTTGTCCTGGTCTTCTCTTGTCCATTGAATCTGATGTTCAGGTCTCGGGGTGCCACCTAAATACTAAATTTAGGGGTGTTACAAGGGGAGAGAGGTAGTAGCCAATGGGCTACCTACCTTTAGGTTGTCTACACCCTCTAGTGACCACTTCCTGTGGAAAGAGGCACTACCATAGCCCTAATAGGATGTTTTCCCACCATACCAAAATGGTGGAATTTCAGAAGAGGGATTCACATCGCCTGCCTCGCCCTAGGGGCGGTGTAGGCTAAGTGGGGACCCTCCTCCTATTCTACCTCATTTTTGCACCTTTCCTCACACCAAAAGTGGAGCAGGAAAGGGGGCTCGGCTTCCCCCCGCTATCTGGAGGTTCCTGATTTGGATTTCAAAGGCGGTATCGCCTTTGAAGCTTCTGGCCCAGGAAGGCCATCCTGTCCTGGAGAAGGTGTGGAGCACCTCCACCCAGAGCAGGCTTTGTCTCTGTCCTCTAAGAGCACTGGGTCTCACCCCATGAGGTCAGAAACATGTCTAGTAGTGGCAGGCTGGTGAAAACAAGTCAGGAACCACACCAGTGCTTGGTAGGTTTTCAGGGAACCCGCTAAAAGGGTATCCTGTGTGAATTTATTAATAAATCCAACACTGGCATCAGTGTGGATTTATTAAGACAAGATGTTTGGTACCAAACACCTTAGGGATCAGGGAAGCCATCATGGAACAATGAAACTCGTGATGACAAGTTTCAAGCCCATGTACTCTTCATGGCTTCCCTGTGCACTTACAACATCTCAGAATAGACCGGACATTGCAGGGGCATATCTGCTCCTGCTGATATGCCCACACATAGGATATAGTACACCCTGCCTTAGGGCTAAAGGCCTGCAGTAGGGGTGACTTACCTATATCTTATGCAGTGTATGGTTGGCATGGCACATAGGGCTGTGTGCCATGTCGACTCTTCGGCTTTCTGTGCATCAAGACACTCAGCCTGCAATGGCAGAGAGCATAGCCTTGGTGAGGGGTCTCTGGGGTAGCACAACCAGTGCTGCAACCCCGAAGGACCCTCTTCAGTACCCATGCCCTAGGTACCAGGAGTACCATTTACTAGGGACTTACAGGGGTAACTGAAGTTGTGCCAATCATGGTACAGGTTTTGGGAAAGAGATTGGCACTGGGGACCTAGTTAGCAGGGACCCAGTGCACTTACAGTTCGAAATCACATTAGGCATCAGGCAAAAAGTGGGGTCCAACCATGTCAAAAGAGGCACAATCCTACACAAAAGCACAACCATGCGTCCATTAGATGGATCAGTAGCCTAGAATCCACCAAGAAGGTTAGAAGAAACCAGCCAGAATAGCAAAGATGCACACGAGCGCTGTCAATGATTGCCCTTGATGTCAACAACAAAAAGCAGATTTCTTAAACATGGAATTGGAGACACCCCTAATTTAACTATACTTGGGAGAAAGCAATATTTTCAGAGGTGACGAAGAAAAGAATCAACGGGTCCCCACTTACGTGTTTATAAGGACAGTTTTACACAGATCGAAAAGTGCAAAGCAAGTTTGGAGACTCATACATTTGATGCTTGTTATAGCTAAGAGAAACACAGCTATGAACTGGAAGGCAACTAGACCCCCTAATATGATACCATGGTTATGTGATGTTAAAAAATGATCAGCAGCCGCGGTGACAACTAAAACAGAAATAGACAGGGGCACATGAAACTCTGCCTGGAATGTCATCAAGCTTGTCATGTAGTAGAGTTTGGTGAGGTCGCTGGGGGTGAAAAATGCGCACGCATGAAAGGAGGAAAAAGTACTTGGAGCATCTCCTCCATATAGACATGAGTCCCATAAGCTGTTGATTGTTCTCCCTCATCATACAGAGGAAAGACTAATGACTGGTCTGAAACGGGGAGGAGGGGTTGTTGATATTTGGCCCATGTTCTGTATTTGTTGAAAATAGTTGCTCTAGTCATGATCCAGTTGTACCCAATGGAACTACTGTGGACCGTGATGTAAGATGACAGGATAAATCATAAAACTCAATAAAGAGCAATTAAAAAAAAGCTGTGAGCTTTCCGATTCAGCATCTCCTCTCAAGATAACACTCTGCCTGAAAGCAATTCATGCAGTTTGATGGTGAAATCAAACAGGGGGTGGGGGCGGGGGGTAGATGGCAGTAAGAGAAAGGATGGTAAACTTTTTTTCTAAGCTGAGACCACATGAGTAACAAAAAACGAAGTCAAAGAGAGCTGCACTGGGGCTCCAGTCACGGAGCGAGGAGAACATCTGGGCTGGACATATGGTCTCCTTAGATTGGCATCTTCATGGACTTGAAAGCGGTGTGAGGTGTCCGCTCGGAAGGAGAGAAATTCAGGGTCTAAAGTGAAGCCCCAGAATAATATCATTTGCTGTGACTAGGCTCCGTCTCCTCCCATTGCATGCCTCTGTGTCCTTCATGGAGAATGCTCTACCCAACGCAGAGTCTTCGAGCACCCTATTGGAGAAGAGCCCTTAAAGGGCTGCCATTTAACCTGTTTCAGTAACATCTAGGGGGTTAGCTATAACCATAATTTCAGTGAAGACAGCTGCTTCACTTGATAGACAATTGAACTCTGTTTTTTTGGGAATTGGAAAATAGTAGTTTGCCAGTGGATGGCATTTGTGGAGAGAGACCAGATTCAGTCCCATCGGGGCGGGAAGTGAAACTGGCAGGAGACCTCCAGTTGCTAAGTGATAAGTTCACTTTAAACGGCACAAGGCCATACAACAAGCTACTAAACAGGTTCAAGGTGGTCAAAATGTTTCACAAACTGGTTCTAACTATAAAGACCTTTAAAGAGTCTGTGCTTTGTATATATACACTAATGTTTCATCCCAAAAAAAGCATCCCTTAGACAATATCAGATCAAAGATAGGACAAAGATACTGGGTGGAAGAGAGCTGTTTTTTGTGAGAGAAAAATCTAATCGAGTTCTTAAGCTTTATATGATTCATAAAAACGAGCCATAAAGCATGGCAATATTACAGATAGCTCTTTTAAGCATTCAATTCCTTATTAAAAACACATTTTTTTAAAACACTAAGCATAGTTTAAAAACTAATAAAATAATGAATGAAATCGTTTTTCAGCCATGATCACAGACTTGATAGATATCCAAAAGTTAAGAACGGAATCATCTCAAGTTAATTCCTTATGTTTTCCATATCATTTGGAGGAGCCTGAGGATTAGCCAAGTACTGTTTTAAGATTTAACACCCTACTTAAAGACTTCGGGGCATATCTACATGGGCTTTATCTCCGCTTTTTGGCTTTTAAAGCCAAAAAGCGGAGATAAAACTATCGCCCTATTAACAAGAGGGTGCAAACATGCATAATCGCATGTTAGCACCCTTTTCCCAACGCCTCTCTTTGCATCTCTAATGAGATGCAAAGTGGACGTCACTGGGCGTACTCCGGATGGTCTACCTTGCAAATATCGCTGATGTTCACATCGCAATATTTACAAGGCAGTCCACTGAGATTTTAGCATACGTTAGATTTTGGAGAAAACGGCCGTTTTCACCAAAACCTAACGTCTGCTAAAATCCTGACTAACCTATGTTTGACATAGGGGGTGGATTATGCTGATACGACCACAGGGTCGTATCAGCAGAGGTCATCGCCGTTTGCAGGGAACATCGCTGGAAAACCAGCGATGTTCCCTGCAAACGGCGATTTCCCCGCTATCGCTGGATTTCTTATCTCCGTTGTGAAAAACGTTGTTGATACAGCGCTATCACGGCGATGAAATCCAGCGATAGGATAAACATCGCTAAACGCGCTTAGCGATGTTTATCTCTAATCGTTGTTGATATGCCCCTACGTCCTTGGGAAATCCTGATGGCTCTTGAAAGGTCAGTGGACCTTTGCCACCATTTGTGAATTGGAGCCGGAACAAAAACATAAACTATGCATACATCATCGACAGTTAGAATTTTAAATGCCCAGTCAATGATGAGAGGTTGGTGAAGTTTTCAACACCTTTATTTATCTTAAAGGATTAGTATTGTTTTGTCATCTTTATTCAGATTAGTCTGATTACAGAAATATCAGTAAAATATTGCTTAGTGACAGGATAAATCAAGACACAGTGTTCCATAAAAGAAAACGTCACTTAACTAGCTAGGGGACCTAACCTATTCTAAGTAGAACCCATGAAGAGTTCTTTTTGGAAAAGAGCAAGAGTGAGAATAAAAGAAGAACTTCCCATAAAGAGTTGTTCTGGAAACTCAGCCGCGTTCCCTACAGTTGCAGTAGCAACCATTAATGATAGAATGATCTCTGCAGTAGCATTGATCAGGGAAAGATTATTAGATGATAGGAAATAAGTCACCTTTAGCAATAGCCGTTGATAACAAAGTGTAAGATCAACTCTCCAGGAGAAGAGTCGCAAGGCAGGGGAGATAGATCTGGCTCTCGCGGTTTCGCATCAGAAACTTCTCCTAACTCTAAGAACAATCATTATTATAAAATCACACAATGATGTACCAAAAATCTATTAGGTATTGGCTCCTTTAGCCAATGGAAACAGCTCGTCTGATGGTGTCGTCAACTTCCGATGTCTCTTCTCCCGATTCCTACGGTAAACATTCATGTCGCTATAGTGTTAAACATTGTTTTAGGACTTTGTTACAAGGAGGAAAGTTCTCATGAGAACCTTCTTACCTGAGCTAAAAGATGCGCTATGAGTTTCACTGTCAAAGCAAAGACTTGTCAGAGATGCAAAGGCAAAATATCAATAATATTTTGATGAAGCATACATAAAATGTCTAAATCATTATTTATTATAACAATCACAGTACGTATCATTGTATTAAGTTTAATGACCTAATATGAAGTGAGGGAAATGAATGAGACACAAGTTTGAAGTCAGCACATTCTTAAGCAAGTTGCTGGTGCTAGACAAAATATTCTATTAAACGTCTATCAAGCCATATGTAAGAGTCGAGAGAAAAGGCTTTTATGCCTAACTAAAGGGGCACATTTAAGAATGATTGCCTAGTACAAAATCTTTCTACATATCTTCGTATGAACTTTAATAAACACCCCTTCCTCTAAATATATGAGTAATTAATATATTATTTGCAGCATTAATAAGGATTCTTTCACGTTTATGCAGTAAGCATATTTTTTCTACTTGTCATTTTCATTGTGAAAATATTTCTGCAACAGTTTAAACGCATTTCTAAAGTGCAATTCTAACATGGTCTGCAAGTCTAATTTTATTTTTGAACTAATTTCCCCCAAATTATTCGATTAGTAAAGACGAGCCCTAAAAGCATGACAATATTACAGATGGTTCATTTAAGCATTCAATTCCATATTGAAAAACACATTTTTTAAAACACTAAACAGATTTTAAAAACCGATAAAATTATGGATGAAATCGTTTTTCATCCATGATCACAGACTTGATAGATATCCAAAAGTTAGGAACTAAATCATCTCAAGTTGTTAATTCCTTAGGTTTCCCATATTATTCATAGTGTCTCTGAGGTGGTTAACAGAAGAGAGAAACATGGAAACCCTAAAACAAATATTCTCGTCAGTCAGATTATACATGTACTTAAAAGTCTGCCGATAATAAATAATTCTTTCAGCTAAAAAAGAGGTCTGAGATAAAACTTCCTGGGAGTTGAATAAAACCTGCAGGAAAGCATAACATGTTGATGGACTGGGCAGACTGCTTATCACAAGGGGATTTCTGCGTGATGGTACCCCATCCCGCTTTCCATGGAAATGCGATTTTGTCACCTTCTACACCCCCAACCGCCAACTCCGCTCCGCTGACCTCGCCCTCGCCACCGTCCCGCGCATCCACCGAACAACCACCGGCGGCAGATCCTTCTCCCACCTCGCCGCCAAGACATGGAACACCCTCCCCATCCACCTACAACAGACCCAGGACCTGCTGACCTTCAGGAGACTTCTCAAGACCTGGCTGTTCGATCAGTAGCTGCTCCCCCCCCCACTCAGCGCCTTGAGACCCTCACGGGTGAGTAGCGCGCTTTACAAATGCTTGATTGATTGATTGATTGATTGATGGAAGATCAAAAGACGGAAGCATGCCAAAAGACGCCTGTGGTGGGTGTTTTTAATTCTGGTAAGGTACAGCTTACATCCAGTCCCCTCATTTAGGTCTACGTGGCGTTCTACTGAGACCTTATTTCTTATCTATTTGGGACCTTTTTCTCTGCATGCTTTGAGTAATAACCCCCTTAGGTCTCTTTTAGAATATGTAACCGTATCCTCCGGTAATGCCCATAGGTGCCTTCCTTCCTGCCCCATGTCCCTTAGGGATTTTTTCATAAAATGTAGCCATGGGATTTTGTTTGCCTGCTCTAAGCCCATGAAGTCTCTAATAATGTCACTGGTAAATTGGGTCTCTGGTTTACACCATATAGAGCTCCATAACTGCAATGGTTTGCTTTCTAAAATGTCAGAAAGATAATCAATACCTAGTTCATAACGGACAATGGAGTCTGCAGTTGAGGATGGCACCACGAACAGGCTTTTTACGAACTTATTTTCTTATATTTGCAGAGGACCGTTGTACTCCATTCCCCAGATCCCAGCCCCATAAGACGCTGCAGAAATGCTTTTTGCATTGTGAAGTTTAGGTTTAATGTCTAACTTGGAAGCAACCTTACGCAGGGCTTCATTATTCTTGGATGTGTTGGAGGCACTTATTGCTTTGCGGTATTTCCAATCTAGATAGGATGAGAACCGGATCCCCAGATAACTAAAAACATCAGTGTTTTGTAGTTTCTTACACTTGATGTGAAAAGAGCTTGGTTTGACCCAGGATCGACCACAATTCATAGTAAATGTTTTTGCGACATTTATCTTCATCCGCTTTCCCTCAATATATTCCGTGAAGGAATTATTCAAAGCCTGCAGGCTATTGGGAGTGAGTGCCAGTACAGCCACATCATCGGCGAACAGCAGGATTGGAACTTAATGTCTCCCAATCCTGGGGATATCTACAACTAGGGCGTGCATTGATTTTTCCACATCATTGATATAGAGGGGATGTAGCCTTACGGCAAGAGCGGTCGACCACAAAGCTGGGGAACCCGGTTCGAGTCTCAGCAATGACGCTCAACATCCTGTGAATCTGGGCAAATCACCTAATCTCCCCATGCCTAACAAAAATGAATGTCTCCATTTGTAACGAAACTGGTGCTCATGTAAAGCGCCCTGATACCCGATTTCTCGGGTCTAGTTCGCGCTATATAAAACTCAAAAAAAAAAAAAAGAGGTAAGGTGCCAGCACACACTCTTGCCTCACCCCCTCCCAATGTCAAAGGGTAGAGTTAATTTCCCTTTGGGTCCACAGTGCACCTTGGCTCTTACGTTTCTATATCGGTGAGCCAATAATGCAACAATCTCCTTAGGCACCCCTAACTTATCCATGCATTCCCACAATCCTCTTTGGTTAACTAAATTGAAGGTGCACCTAAGGTTGAGAAAGCATATATGTAATGTCCCCTCCTTGACCTGGCAATACTTACTCATCAGGAGGTTCAGGTTAAGCGACTGCTCCACCGTTCCCAATCCTTTCCTAAACCAATATTGGGCGTTCGAAAGGACTTCATTGTCATCTGCTCACACTTGCAATCTCTCCAACAAGGCTCTCCCCAATTGTTTGGCTGAAGAGTCGAGTAGAGAGATCGGGTGATAGCATTTGGGGTCATCCCTTGATCCCTTTTTGAATACAGGGCTAATAAGTGAGGTAAACCAAGAGGGGGGGAACATGTCCGGCTCCTACTGCATTGAATACCTTAGTTAAGAGTGGGGCCCAAAGGTCAAGGTGTATTTATAAGTGTCCATTGGTACCCCCTCTGGGCGGGGACCTTACCATTAGGGCTATTAAAGATTGCCTTCAACACATCTTCGTGTGTAAATACCAAGTCTGGTAATGCTTCCACTTCATCCCAATTTGGGAGTCCCTCTTCTGCATTAGGGTGTAAAAAAAGCACCAAAATGGTCTGCCTATTGAGTCGGAGTTATTGAGGACTCCAAGTCCGGGCCTATGCCCATAAAAAAATTGGGGAATTCATCATTCTCCAGAAAAGGGTCCTATCCTTAGTCCCTGCTGCTTGTAAAAGATTGGCCCATGCTTCCTCCTGAAGCTCTTTCTTCCAATTCTTAAGGGTCTCTTTGCACTAAGATCCTGCTTCCTGTATCATCAGGGTGTCCCTAGGACACAAATTTAATAACTTAACCAGGGGACTCAGTGCCTTTGTGCATTGATGGCTAAACCATCCCTTCGGGTTTTTATTTTGACAGTTAGGTCTCGCAACCAAGTTAAGATTGTTGAAATTCGAGATATGGATGTGGATTTCCCAGGTTTCTTCATGATTAGGGTATGGGGCAACAGCTGTCATGAAATACTCAAAGTTACTTGATATTAGATTTTTGTGAAGCTTGCTGGATCAACTCCTGCCGATTTGATTCTTATTCCATTCTTACTCACAGGAATAGCATTGCTGATTTTCCCTGTATCTAACGTTTTTGGTATATTAAACCTTATGATCAGGATCAGGGGGTTATGATCACTTATACTATTTGCAGGTTGGCACAGGAAAAGGGGGCAGTCCCAGGGACCTCTGATTTTGTCTGGCTGGCCTGTAGAAGTAGCCGAGTGGCAGGGCCTCAATGGAGGACCCCCGTCCAATTAGCCTTTGTTACAATGTTCTTGGTTGTTAGCTTGTCTTGAAGTTGACAACTACGCAGTCTAAGTTGTCCTTTTTAGGTCTCGCCTACGCAGCGCGCATGCGCTGCATAGGAGGGCCTTTAGCCGTCGCTCTGCTCATTTTTAAGCACACACTCGTGCTTGTGGCGGCATCCACCTTGCGGGAGCGAGCAGCGGCGCGCCACAAGCACGAGTGCAGTGCTTGAAAATGAGCAAACTGCGCGCGCACGCACGCACGCAAAGAAGGGCGCAGTAAACAGTGAGCGCGCGCATCTGTGCTCCTCTTACAACCGGTATCGTCCGTTGAGGCTCCTGCCCCGCCTCGGTCGTCCTGCAGCAGAGGAAATGTCACTCGGTCTTCAAGGTGCTGTTGGACTCCCAGTAAGGACTGCGGCCGCACAGAAAGGGAAGGCGAGCTCTAGTCTCCTTCGTGACCCTTTCCCTTTCTTCTTACCTGTCCCTCCTCCATTCCGCTGCCCCTCTACTGTGTCCCTTCACCACACATTGTTACCCCGCCCTTGTTCTGTCTCCTGGTCTCCCGTGTTTCCTCCCGCCTCTCTTGTGCTCTTTTACTCCCTCGTCTACCATGTCTTTCTCTGCGTCGGAAGCCTCTTCTTTTCACCCTTTATCAGCTTAAATCGCCCGCTCCTTTGCCCACGGTTCTTATTCCTATATTTCCATCCCTGATTTACCCCATCTATAACTTCGTTCTCCCTCTGACATCTGGCAGCAAGAACAAGTCTCGGATAGCAAGCCAGTACGAAGCCCTGGCCCTCCAGTCGATCCGAAACATCAGAGGCAACACTCAGTGCGTGGACTGTGACATGCAGAGTAGTACACTCCTGTAATGAACGTGGCAGGGGCTCCCTTGATGCTGCCTGTACCGTGGGATATGTGAGGTGTAAGGGAAGAAGCTGCTCTGGGGCACAAGACATGACTCAGTACGTGGCAGTGTGCTCAGTTTGTATCGTACTCCTCATTTACTTCGTGTGCCACTTTAGAAGCATCTTTGCTCTGGTGCGTCCTCGTCTTTAGATGTTCACATGTAGCTTTTGTAAATGTTGCCTCTCTGCCTTTCGTATTGTGGGAAATGATGTTTATTTGCAGTTTTACATCAACCTTTTATTCCTGGGGAACTCGGAATAAAATATTTTGTCAATTGTAAATTCATATAATGGATCTTATTTCTTTTCTAACTGTAAATATTACTAATTTTAAGATGGCTGATGCAGTAACTGTTGGTTGTTTACTGTGGTAAGCCAAATGAGCTGTGGTCCAGTCTAGCTGTTCAAACGCCAAAGGCTGCATTGTTGCAATGTTTGGATTGTCTCACTGAAGTAATATACTTTCACATACCATGTTGTTCTCAATGCACTTGCTGATCTCGGAGTGTGATGAAAGGTATGTACACAACAAACATTATGACCTTGATGTCCTCTTCAAACTGCAGAGCAGGAAACATTCCTAGCAGTTTAGATGTCTCAGTGAGTTGAACGTTTGCTGCTGGCATCTCGTCTGACCTGTCGGTTACTGGTATGAATATCGGTACGGCCAACTCAGCCTTTCCCGCTTGTGAGGTTGATAATTGTGCAATTAGCTTACCTAATTGCAACACCTGGGATCTACCATGCTTAGAAATGGCACTAAGTTGATTATAAAGGGCTATATAATAAATAAGGTAGTGAAGCTGATGAGGGGCCAGATACCAAGAAGGCCAAACTAGGAATGTTACGCTGTGGCTGTGATAAAATGGTATACCCTTCTGGCACGAGAAGAAATCAGCACATATACAACTGAAGTCTACATGGTAAATGATAAAGTATGATATTTTGCATTGGTATACGTGTTGCTCTTTTTCAATTTCACTTCACAAAATAATACTGGGAAGCATGACTCAAAAGCTTACCGTCTGGTTCACTTAAATTTCTTTCTCCGTTACCGAAACCTACATTCTGTCAAACGCCGTGATGGAGGGAGAAAGTATTTGCAAAATATTTTGCACTAACCCTGTGGGATATTCCTTATTATTCCTGAGTACCATGTTTCTTTGACTCGAGCATGGTCTAGTTTATTGCCCTTCTTAATCAGCCTGAAACCTAAGATCGTTGCCATGTTGCATCGATTGGCCAGTCTCCCACTTTTGAAATGGCTGGGGATGTCTGTTGAAGTCTGAGCCATTTGGAAGACGTTCAGCTATTTCACTGCATTGAATTGTAGCTTTGTCACTTCCACAATACTAAAAACTTCTTGGCAGCTGTGTGGTGTAACATATTGCGCACCACAGAAGAATGGAGCATTACCACACATGCGTTCCTTGATTTCTCTGTCCGATTTGATTTGGTTTTCTTTGTTGTCTGATTTGCGAACTTGAGCCAACATGTATGATGATCTGAGGGCCAGTATCTTTTCGTTTTATTTCCGAACCCAGAAATGGGTTTTATATTTCCTGACTCGTGACATGCCAAAACAAATCACCATGCTCTCCAATGTTGTTTAGTCATTAATTAAATATACAAATTGACTCCCCTCTGTAACTTGATGTTACAATGGCAGTTCATAACAAATATTCCATACTTCTCTGTTCCGACAGTCACTTCTATAGACATCTCATAAAACAAATCAAAAAGTGTTAAACCAATGTATTAAATCACAAAAATTGATTAATAATCACAAATATAGAATTCATAGATTAAAAATGATTATATACACATAACCTAATCAAACCATAATTTTACACAATCTTCATAAAAATCCAAATAGTTTTGACGCAGATTTTCGGTGGAAGCTTGGGTCACACCACCTTCTTCAAGACCAAACCAAACGCAATTTCAAAACCATACAAACTGTAGTATCTCTTTCCCAAGTGCCCCGGTGCAAAACCGCAATTCAGTTCACACACAGTTAGTGGCATCTTTTTGACTGGCTCGCCAAAGGGCTCGCGGTTGTAACTCTTGAATCCTTATTTCTGTATTGCACTGGTATAGTATATTTTTTGTCCTTGTGTCTTTATTAATGCTGTTCTTGACAATTAAAACCTCGGAAGAATCCCGAGAGATCTTTACTGCACGCTGTGCGACTCGGACTTGCTACGTTGAGGCGTGACTTCTGCTTTCTGTCCGGGGCGCACTGCCTGGATGCATTTCGCTCCCTTGACATTTATCGAAGGGTTTTGATATGGTGTTTAAATAGGACTAGTCCATGTTTGCAACTATAAATACAAAGGTATATATTGTATTACTTTCCTTTCCTCATTACTATCTTCTAAACAATTTGCTTTTGCTCTTGCTGCATATATTTTCTTTGTAATGCTTTTTTATGCTAATGTGCGTATTTGAAAGCAGTTTTAAACAGTTTAAAACTCGAAGACACTCCTATTCGACCCACAAAATAGGCACACGAATCATAATCATAATTGGTGCAACAACATCAAGTGTTGCATGGCTAAACACTTATAAGGTCCCAAAGGCGAGACCTATTGGCTATGCCAATGCTTGTTTTTTGAGCGGGCCACCCAACTCACCCTTCAAACTAAATTGATATTATTATGTGTCAGTGCATTTCCCTCTATTCTACAGTTGAACCAGTGGATGACCTTGTTAAGGAGTTGATCATGATCTTCTCTTGCTTCCCATCTCAGAGGAGGCACTCCCTTTAACACAACTACGTATGGTGCAGCTTGTGGGGGCAGAGGCAAGGTTGGCAATGAAAGAGTATCCACAGGATCTTTGATCGTTTGGCCTATGGAGAAGCTGGGAGCTTTTGGGCATGTGACCATTCAACTGCAGGATGTTACTTCCCTCTGGGCATTATTGCGAGCAATGGCTTGTGCACCATATTCAGTGTTGGACAACCAGACTGAAGTGCTGGATTCCGGGTCCTCAGGTGGGTTTAGGCATCTTGAGTTCACAGTCTTACCACTCCCCTGAGGGAATTCTTTTCTAGAATAACTCCCAATTGAGAGGATTCTATTGAGCCTGGACGTTTTAAAGAAGCTTTCTTGATTTCCTATGTACCTCAGCCATGGGGCCTAGTTTGGACAGTGCCTCCTCAATTCTGGTTAACTGTTCCAGAATGGGAGCCAAAGCTGTTGTCATAGCGGTTGACAACTTCCTTGCAATATCTTCCACCAGAAGGGCATTATTCTCCCCACCATGCTGTGTGGTGTCATTTTCCAAGTTTTGACCTGGGCTAAGGGTTTGTGGGGGTATGCCACAACATGCTCGTTTTGACTTCACACTCCCTTCTACTCTTTTCTTTTTTCCCCTTTGTGGTTTACCCTTTCCCACTCCTTCTGAGGCTGCGTTTATTGTCTGATTGGCCGCCCCAATATCATCTTGTATTAATGCTGATGGAATTTTTTTTCTGCCTCTTCGGTAGGCTTGTGCGTAGTTTGAGCAATTGTACAGCTTGTGGAGGGTGTATCTTCTTCGGAGGAAGTTTCAGTGCCTTCTGTCAAAGGAAGAGTCGTCAGTGAAATGGACAGGCACCTTTTGGAAAGCTCTATTTCTTTGTCCAAGACGCTCACCGATTTTCAATAAAACTACCCATGGTTGTGTTTGAGACTGGAGCAGGAGATTTGATTTTTCGTTTCCCCATCCTAAAACTACTCACAATTCCCACTAGGTTTTGGGGAGGCTTTTTTCAGTTACTACTTAACAACTTTGTATGGCAGCCGCCTCAAGTGGCCACCTCTCCTGATGAAATCCACAGAACAGTTATTCACCCCTCTTCAGGGTCCTTTGAGGCAAAGATGGGCTAGTTGGAGGTTGTTGACAACGGGGCCCACAAGAGAGGACCAGAGACTGACGGCCGCTGCGTGTCCCATGCACGCCCCACGCTGTGGGTCTGGTAGAGCGATTTTAGCGTGTTTGGTGGTGGCCCCACCCTTCTGGGCACATGGTGGACTGGGGGACCGAGTCCCACCCCACCCGATGCAGGCGAGTATGTAAGGGCGGCTTGTGTGGCAGGGATAGTCGCCGAAGAAAGAAACCCATGATGCTGGTCTGGAAGAGCTCTTTTAGCGTGCTTGGTGATGGTCCCACCCCTCTGGGCACGCGGTTGACTGGGGGACCGAGTCCCACCATAGCCGATGCAGGCGAGTATCTGAGGGCGGCATGTGTGGCAGGAAAAACTGCAGAAGAAAGGAAAATCTAATCACAAAAGAAGCATTTCAACAAAACCTACAAATAAAATGATGTAACAATATTTTCTTACTTACTGGGATCAAGCTGCGATAAAACATGACAAACTTCAAATTTTTGATGGCACTAAATAAATGAAGGTACCACACCTCCTACGTGACCTGTTTAAATTCCATTTAAGTTGGGGGGTTTTCCCTGTGGCTTCAGGACTTAACATTGGAACAATGGCGAACAAGCATCTGGAAGATGTCATGCAAGAAAACCAGTAGAGCAACTGGTTTATTTCATCCTTTTTATTTAACTATTTTTAAAGACTAAATTGCGCCACTTTCGAAGTTATCACATATTACGTCTTTTAATGTAGCTTTGCAATTATTTAATCCAATAGATAATCTAGGTGCCCAGTTTGCTTTACTTTACATTGAGTACACCTACGACATAATGCTTGAATTTTCACGGCGTGGTCAGCCTCTGGTTGAAGGTAGTGCAATTACATTTGAAATCATTGACGTCTTCTCTGTTGTCTCACCATTTTTTTTAATGCAGGCTTCTCCAACGAGTAGCTTGTGAGCTACTGTAGCTCTCCAGCTTACTGAAGTAGACACTTTGCTTTGTTGAATAAATATATTTATACCAACATTGAAAAGTGCGTATTTGAGATGAAAATGTCTATTTTCAGAACTCAAACTGATGTTTGAAGAAAAATGATTGTATTTCCATAATATTTGATAAAGCTAATATTTGAGAGATAAATGTTGTGGCATGGTTGAGACTTATTAATATTATTATAATTACCCTGCGTTGCACCATGGCTATTATGCATTAACTATGTAAAGACATTCCAAAGTAACAATTCCTTTTTAGGTCAAAGCCTACTAGACAGCATAGCTGTCTGGTTTGCTGACTACATATTGGGGACATTCGGAAAGCTTCCCTGGGAATGCATTCCGCCCATTGCTTACCATTGGCTTTGTGATTTGTAACTCACATCTGCTTGCTTTCCATTTGCTGGTTTTATTTTTTTGAGGCTGTCCAGCTGGAGATCGTTCCTTCCATGGCCAATACTCTATTTACTGTATTCTTCCACTAGTACTCACTTTCTGTAAACAGGCCTTTAAATCTTGTTCTTATCTTGTCACATTTGCTATGCAGTTTACTTTTCTTTCTCTGACTTCAAAGTGAGAGGATTTATGTGACAATCATGCTGGCGGAAGTCTGTACGATGTCATTTTTTTCTAGCACACAACAATATTTAAATATCTGTAAGTGAACTGTGCAGTTATTTCAGAATATATCAGAATTACGGAACACAAATGAAGCAATTTTTTGGGAAACTCTGAAGTGTGTTTGAAAAAATATTTTAATATGATCAAAACATATCAGTACACTAGGTGATAACATTTTCACACATTATTGTTTGTGCACTGTATACTTCAATCCATAAAACTGTATGTTTGTGCAAATGTAATGGGCATTTTAATTGAAAGATTTGTCTCAAATGGCAGTGCACAACCACACCATGCATAATCCACTTTACTCCACTCTACTCTGCACCACTCCACACCACTGCACTCTACTCTGCACCAAACCACACTATGCCACTCCACTCAAAACCACTCCACACTGTCACTGCACTCTACCCTCTAGCACTCTACGCCATTTCACTCTACGCCACTTCACTCTATGCTTCTCTATTCTACTCTGCACTACGCTACTCTATGCCAATGCACACTACCCCACTGTACTCTGCTATGCACCCCTGCACTCTTTGCCACTGCACTCTAAACCACTCCAGTCTAGGCCACTCTACTCTGTCACTCTATGCCACTGCACTCTATGCCACTGCACTCTACCCAGCACCACTCCATTCTACTGTGCACCACTCCACTCCACTCTGCGCCACTTCACTCTACTCGGGAACAATCCACTCTATGCCCCTTTACTGCACTCTTCCCACTGTTCTCTACACCAATGCACTCTAATCCGTACCACTCCCATCTATACCAGTGCACTCTATGCCAATACACTCTACACCACTGCACTCTACCCTGCGCCTCTCCACTCTTCCCTGCACCAATCCACTCTAAGCCACTTCACTCTACTCTGAAACAATCTACTCTGATCCACTGCACTCTGTGCTACTGCACTCTGTGCTAGTCCACTCTACACCACAGCAATCTACGCCACTGCAATCTATCTGCGCCACTCCACCCTGAACCATTCCACTCTAGTCTACGCCACTGCATTCTACACCACTGCAATCTATTCTGCACCATTCCACTCTGCACCACTCTACTCTATGCCACTGCACTCTGCGTCACTGTGCTCTACACTAATGCACTATGCCACTTTACTCAAAAACAATGCACTCTACACCACTGCCCTCTACACTAATCTACTCTGCACCACTGCACTCTACATCACTATACTCTACTTTGCAACACTCTACTCTACTACACTGCACTCTACACCACTCTACTCTGCACCACTGTACTCTACGCCACTGATTACTATGCCACTTTACTCTACACCACTCTATGCCACTGCACTCTATGCCAATGCAATCTATACCACTCCACTATACACCACTGCATTCTACGACAGTCTACTCTGCAACACTGCACTCTCTGCCACTGAACTCTATGCCACTCTACTCTATGTTACTGCACTCTATGCCACTGAACTCTACTCTGCACCACTTTACTCTACGCCACTCTACTGCACTCTATGCCACTGCACTCTACCCACTACACTCTACGCCACTCTACTCTGCCTCACTCTACTCTGCCCTGCACCACTCTACTCTATTTTGCATCACTCTACTCTATTCTGCATCACGCCACTCTCCACCACTACGCTCTACACAACTCTACTCTGCAACACTGCATTCTCATCCACTCAACTCTATGCCACTCTACTCTGCACAACTGCACACTCTGCCACTACACTCTACTCTGCACCACTCTACAATGCTCTACTGCTCTCTACGCCAATGCACTGTACGACACTACACTCTACACCACTCTAATCTGCATCTCTCCACTTTACACCACTGCACTCTACGCCAATCCACTCTAAGCCACTCTAATCTACTCTGCACCACTGCACTCTGAATTCACTCAATGCCACTCTATGCCACTGCACTCTACTCTGAAACAATCTACTCTACGCTAATGGACTCTACCCCACTCTATTCCGCTCTGAGCCATTCCACTCTACACCACTCCACTCTAAGCCACTGAACTCTACACCACTGCAATCTACCCTGCGCCACTCTACTCTATACCACTCCACTCTACACCACTGTATTCTACACCGCTGCTTTCTAAGCCACTCCACCCTATACCAATGTACTCAACTCTACTTTACTCAAAACCAATACACTCTACGTCACTGAACTCTACGCCAATCTTCTCTGCACCATTGCAATGTACACTACTATACTCTACTCATAAATATAAAAAGGCAACTGTGGAGTGAGTGTCACACATCCCCACTCTTTAAGCATAATGATTACTATAGTTTTGGTGCTCACACACTGATCCCACATTAGTTGCCATGATGTCTTTTGGCAACATCCCAGACAGAACCGTTGACCCTAGCCCAAACTATGCCACAAAATGGATAGTGGAGCACTCACTGTATGTATGAACAGATTAATTTGTAAAACTGATACCCTATTTAATACCAGTGCAACAGAGATGTATCACCGCATCAGCCTTGAAGAAGTCCACAGGTTGGATGAAACACGTGTCGGCTGAATCATCTGTAATCTATTATTACCGAATGAATCATCTATAACTTGTCATGTCTGGAACAACTGTATTGACTGTGTGATTGTATCAAGAAGAAGTATAAAACCACTTACCACATTACATGAAGTCTGGACTTTTGATTGTTAAAGTAATACCTAACGATTGGAAACTGTTCTACACATTTGTTGCATTGGTATTAAAAAGGGTGTTAGTTTTACAAATTAATCTGTTCATATGTACAGCGAGTGCTCCACTATCAATTTTGTGACACTACTATACTCTACTCTGCAACACTCTACGCCATGCCACTCTACGCCACTCTATTCTACACCATTTCACCCTACGTTACTGAACTCTACACCACTCTATTTTGATCTGTACCACTGCTTCCTATACCACTCTACTCTACACCACTCTATGCCACTGCACTCTATGCCACTCTAATCTACTGTGCACCACTGCACTCTACGACACTCTACTCCATGCCACTCTACTCTACTCTGCACCACTCTAGTCTATGCCAATGTACTCTACCCTTCTCCACTCTACTATGCACCACTGCACTCTTCACCACTTCACGCTACACCACTCCAGTCTAGCCCAGTCCACTCTAATCTGCACCACTCCACATCACTCCACTCTATGCCACTCTACTCTGCAGCCTTGCATTATATGCCACTGCACTCCATGCCAATGCACTCTACTCTGTACCACTCCACTCTACACCAGTGCACTCTATGCCACTACTCTATGCCACTCCACTCTGCACCACTGCACTCCACTCTATGCTACTTCACTCTACTCTGAAACAATCTACTCTACACCACTCCACTCTATGCCACTCTACAATACAACTCCACTCTACGACGCTCTATGCAACTCCCTCTATGCCACTCCATGGCACTTTACTCTACTCTATTCTATGACACACTTCTCCACTCTACTCCACTCCACTCTGTGCTACTTCACTCTAAGCTACTCTATGCCACTCTACTCCACTCTGTCACTCTATGCCATTCCATTCCACTATACTACACTACTCCACTCTATGCCACTCCACTCTACGACAATTCACTCTGCTCAAAACCACTCTACTCTACAACACTCTAGTCCAATTAACGCAACACCCTCTATGCCTCTCTGTTCTATGACACTCCACTCTACGACACTCTATGCGACTCTGCCACTCTACTCTACTCTGTGCCACTCCACTCCATGATACTTTACTCCAGTCCCTTCCACTCTATGACACTCAACTCCCTCCACGACACTTCACAACACTACGCACTCCATGACACTCTATGCCACTCTACTCTGTGCCACAGCACTCTGCCACTGCACTCTACTCTGCACCAATCTACTCTATGGCACTCTACTGCACTCTTCGCCATTACACTCTACACAAGAACACTCTATGCCACTACGCTCTGCATCACTTCACTCAAAGCCACTGCACTCTGCGCCACTCTAATCTACTGTGAACCACTGCACTCTGTTACACTGCACTCTGTTACACTGCACTCTATTGCCACTTCACTCTACGCCTCTCTCCTCTATTCTGCACCACTCTACTCTATACCAATGACCTCTAACCCACTCTATTCAAAAATGCACCACTGCACTCCTCGCCACTGCCCTCTACACCACTCCACTATATGCCACTCCACGCCACTCCACTCCACTCTATGCCACTCCACTCTTCAACACTCTACTCTACACCAGTGCACTCTACGCCACTACTTTATGCTACTGCACTCTACCCTGCACCACTCCACTGTACACTACTTCACTCTACTCTGAAACAATCTACTCTGCACCCCTTCCCTCTATGCCACTGCACTCTACGCATCTCTACTCTGCACCACTCTATGCCACTGCACTCTATGCCACTCTACTCTACTCTGCATTACTCTACACCACTGATCTTTAAGTCACTCTACTCCATTGTGCTCTATGTCACTGCACTCTATGCCCCTCTATTCTACTCTGCACCACTGTACTTGATGCCACTCTGCACCACTGTACTCTGCACCAATGCACTCTACGCCAATGCACTCAATACCACTCTACTCTACGCTAATGCACTCAACACCACTCTGCTCTACACCACTGCACTCTATGACCCTCTAGTCTGCAAGACTGCACTCTTCGCCACTGAACTCTATGCCACTCTACCCTGCACCACTGCACTCTATGCCACTGCACTCTACTCTGCACCACTCAACTCTACGCCACTCTATAGCACTCTACAAACCTCTAATCTTCATCACTCCACTCTACACCACTGCACTCTACTTTCAAATGATCTGCTCTATGCCACTCACTGCACTCAGCGCCACTCAACTCCTTTGTGCACCACTCCACTCTGTGCCACTCCACTCTGTGCCACTCCACCCTGCGCCACTCCACCCTACACCACTGCACTCTACACCACTGCACTCTACACCACTACACTCTACGCTGCACTACTCCACTCTATGCCACTCTACTGTGCACCACTCTATTCTACTGCACTCTATGCCACTCTACTCTATGTCACTGTACTCTATGCCAATGCACTCTGCACCACTTTTCCTCAAAGCAAATGCACTCTATGCCACTGCACTCTACACCAATCTACCCTGCACCACTGTACTTTACGCCACTCTGACACTCCACTCCACGATTTGCCACTCTGATGCTCTACTCCATTAAACTCTACTGCACTTTATGCCACTCCACTCTACAACACTCTACTCCACTCTATGCCACTCTACGACAATACTCCACTATACAATGCTCTGCACAACTCCCTCTACGCCAATCCAGGGCACTTTAATCCACTCTATTCTACAACACACTACTTCACTATACTCCACTCCACTCCACGCTACTCTATGCCATTCCACTCTACTACACTACTGCACTCTATGCCACTCCACTCTGACAATTTATTCTGCCCTATGCCACTCTACTCTACAACACTCTAGTCCACTCTACACAAAACCCTCTACTCTACGCCTCTCCATTCTACGACACTCTATGCCACTACACTGTATGACACTCTACTCCACTCTGGCACTCTACTCCACTCTGCACCACTCAATTCTATGACACTCTATTCTACTCCCTTCCAGTGTACGACACAACTCCCTCTACGCCACGCTCTGACATTCTATTTTATTTTTTTATTTTTTTTATTTAAGGAGTTTTATATAGCGCTGGCCAGACCCGAGGGTATCGGAGCGCTTTACAGTGGATAAAATGCAGGAATCACAAGGCATAAGTATACAGATAGGTACGGAGGTCCCAGCAAGTCGTGCAGTAAGAGTGCACGTTGACATGGGTGGGACCGTTTTCAGGTAGAGGTGAGCAGGGGGGGGCGAAGGGGCGCTTGGAGGAGGTAGATAGTGGTGACAAGGTGTCGTGGTGCTTCATAATGTCGTTGCGTGCCCTTCAGCGCTGGTTACCTGTTCGGGAAGGCATGGTTGAGGAAGAGGTCTTTTAGGAGTTTTTTTAATTTTACAAAGGACGGGATAGTCCTAATGTCTGCTGGGATGGAGTTCCAGAATTTTGGTGCGTTTCCAGCGAAGGATCGAGCAGCAGTTTTTTGTTTTTGTGTTTTCAAAGGGATGAGTTGAAGGGAGTTGGAGCTCCTGAGGTTCCTTGTCTGGCCGGCCTTTTTAAGTTTGGAGGCCAGGTATTCAGGTTTCCCTGTGTGGAGGGCTTTGTGCGTGAGGCAGGCCGTTCTGAAGCTGGCCCGCATCTCAGCTGGGAGCCATTTTAGTTCTTTAAGTGCAGGTGAAATGTGCTCAAATTTTCTGACTCCAGTGACCATTCTGGCTGCTGCATTTAGAGTTGTTTTGATGGGGGCAAGGTGGGATTTCGCTGCACCGGTGAGGATAGCATTTCCATAGTCGAGTCTGGATATCACAAGGGATTGGGTAGCTTGTTTGAGGTCATTGGGCGGGATAAAGGGTTTTATTTTGTTGAGAAGCTTCAGATTGAGGAAGGCACTCTTCGCAGAGTTCTTGATATGACTGGCCATTTCAAGTTTGGAGTCTAGGGTGATTCCTAATGATTTTATGGAGTTGGCCGGAGTGAGATTACAGTTGAGCGCATCGATTGCTTTGAGCCATTCCATGATTTGTGGGTTATCTTCTTTGTTGGAGATGAGCAGGATTTCGGTTTTGTCTTGGTTGAGTTTGAGGTGATTAGTGGATAGCCAGTGTTGGACTTCTTTGAGAGTGTTATTTAGTCTCTGAATATCTTCAAAGGAGGAGGTTTCCAGGTAGATCTGGGTGTCGTCTGCATATAGGTGGAAGGTGATGTTGGCTTTTTTGAGTAAAGAGGAGAGGGGTTCCATATAGATGTTGAACAGTTGTGGGGAGAGCACTGATCCATGGGGAACACCTCTGGTGACGGGGTGTGAGTCGGACGTGAAGGTTTTGATTTTTATCCTTTGGGAGCGGTTCTGTAAGAAGGAGGAGAACCATTGTAGGACCACCTCGTCTGCACCTACCCTGTCTTGAAGAGCCTTGATGAGAAGATTGTGATCCACAGTGTCAAATGCTGCCGATAAGTCCAGGAGTATGAGTAGGCAGCATTTGTCCGTATCAAGAGATTTGTGAATGTCATCCACGATGTTAAGGATCGCGGTCTCGGTGCTACAGCCTTTCCTGAATCCCGATTGGTGGGGATCAAGAAGGTTAATGCTGTCCATGTGCGGAGTTAGTTGTAGAAGAACACACTTTTCAAGTATTTTGGCGAGGAGGGGGAGATTGGAAACGGGTCTGAAGTTGTTCAGATCGTTGGTGTCAAGACCTGCTTTTTTTGGGAGAGGTGTGACTTGGCCAACTTTAAGGCAGTCAGGTATGACGCCGGTTCTCAGGGAGCTGTTAATGATCTTCCACCAGAATGGAGTTATAGTGAGTTTCAGCTTTTTTGTCAATTCGGTGGGTAAAGGATCTAGTGCGTGGGAAGCGGGTTTGGAGGAGGAGATCAGTTTGAGAAACTCGGTTTCGGGAATGGGGTAGAAGGATTTCCAGGCTTTCGTGGAGTGCTTGCCTGCGTTGGCTACGGTTTCTGGGGTGGATTAGTGCAGGCTTTCGTGAGGTGCTTGCGTGAGTTGGCTTCGGTTTCTGGGGGTGCGTTTGTGCATGAGAGGTCGGGGTTGGTGCCTAATGAGAGCTCAATCTTGTTGATTTTGTCTGTGAAGAAGTTGGCGAAGTTGGCGCACAGGTCTTTGGAGGCCAGACTGGGGGTGGCGGAGGGTTTGGATGTTTGTTGTCTGATGATGTTGAAAAGTTCTTTGGGTCTGTTTTTCGCATTGTCCAGGGCGGTGCAGAAGAAAGTGGTTTTTTCGTTGTTGATATGTTTTTTATATTTCCTTCGGGTTTCTTTGAGTTGCTCGCGGAGGCTTGTGGAGGGGTTATTCCTCCATCGTCGTTCTGCGGCTCAGAGTTGTCTTCTTTCTGCGTTAATGTCGGAGTTGAACCAGGATCTAGACAGAATGTTTCTGGTTTTTTTTAGTTTCAGGGGGGCTAATTGATCTAGGATGGAGGTCATAGTAGAGTTATAGTGAGTGGTGAGTTCTGTTGTGGAGAGATCATCCGTGGAGGTAGGCAGGGGTGAGCATATCCTTTTTTCAAAGTCAGCCGTGGGGATCTGTCTCAGATTTCTCGTCCATTTGGGAGGGACTTGGATGGGGGTTGATGTGTGAGCGGTTGAGTGATGTGGAATAGGATATGGTGGTGGTCGGACCAGTCAACGGGAAGGATGTGGTCGATAGTGATAGTGTCCTGTTTTGAGATGATTGCATCAAGGGTCGCTCCTTTGTTGTGGGTAGCTTCTGAACAGTGCTGGGTGAGGTTGTTGTTGAATAGCAGCTCTTTTAGGTTCTGGATTACCGAGTTGTTATTTTCGTTCCAGTGGAGGTTCAGGTCTCCCAGAATTAAATTATTGGAGTCTCGGAGTGAGCACTGAGCAATCATGTCGGACAAGTGTTCGGAGAAAGCGGTGGCGTTTCCTGGGGGATGGTATTGGAGATGGCACTGGAATGTCTTGTTGTCGCTTGTGTTGATGTTTGCAGAGAGGCATTCACAGGAGTTATAGTTAAAGGTGTCAATTTCTGTCACAGATATGTTGTTGTTATGGACAATTGCTATACCTCCGCCTTTTTGGGCTTTTCGATCTTTGTTGATGATTGCATAGCCTGGTGGTACAAGAGTGTCCATGATTGGTGTCGAGCATTCATTTAGCCATGTCTCAGTGATGAAGGCTATGTCTATGCCATGGGCGAGGATGGTTTCTGCTAGCTCAGTTGCATGTTTGGTGGCTGATTTTGAGCATGCAGTTGGTGGAATGAGTCTCTGTGTTGGGGTTCTTCTTCAGGGGGCCCTGAGTATGTTGGTAAGGGAGGCTGGGGGTCTCGGGAGCTTAGGAGGGGAGTGGTCTCTTCTGAGTCTGGTGATCACCTGTATTTTGGAAGGAGGGGTTGCGTAAGATGGGGTGTCATATGAGGAGGCAAGCTCTGCAGCTTCTCTTGGGGACATAGCTATTTTGGTTCTGCTGGTACGGTTTAGATTCCGATTGTGAATCGAGAGGGGGGTTGGGGTCGTCCTGTGGCTGGTAGTCGCGGGGAGCCCTTGGTGGGTGGGGTTGTTGACGAGGGTGGTGTTGTGAGGAATTTGGTGTGGACTGCGGAGCAAGGCAAGGTTGGTTAGGATTTCGTTAAAACCCTGGATAACAATAGCTAGCTGGCTTTCCAGCATGGTGAGACGCTGACCCATCTCTTCAAGGGTGGGGGTGATATAGTTCTGCACAGGGTCCTCCCGAGAGGAGGGTGTCTTGACGCTGCTGCCTTGATGACTAGTAGATAATGAATTGTCAGTGTGGTCATTGAGCATGTCTCAGTGCGCCTCGAGAGGAGAGACGTGGTGTGGCTGTCGCGTTCTTATGAGTGTGGGTATAGGGAAGTAGAAGTGGGCTTTGGGCTGGGTGGGACTGGTCGTGGTGGTATGAGGAGGGTAGTAGGCGGGGGGTTGTACGAGGAAACGGTCAGAAGGGGGAGAGGAGCAGGCCGTGTTCTTGGTGGCAGCTCTGAGGGTGGCGTCACGTGTCCGAAGGCTGGTGTTGAAAGTAGGGGCTGCGTGAGTGGTTTGGGTGCTCTGTTGGGGGTTCCAGTTGTCAGGGGTGAGGGGGTGGGTAGGGCGGGCTGTGAGGGTGGTGTCACGTGCCAGAGGACTAGTGTTGTTAATAAGGGGAGCGTGAGTGGTTTGGGAGCTCTGCTGGACGGTCCGTCAGTCTGGGGGGAGGGGTGGGTAGGGCACGGGAGGGGGGCGTGATGGGTGGTGGCCCGAAGTGAGGGGAAGAGTGCGTCAAAAGCCTCAAGGTTGTCATTGTTAGCTTGGATTAGTATTGTGCCGTTGGGGTAGATGGTCACAGAAGTGTTCCCCTTCCGCTTTGAGCGATTCGGGAAAGAGGTCGTTAGTTTGCAGCTGAGAGGTGTATTCGACGTTTTGGAAATATGTAGTTGTGATCTAATGATGGAGTCCCACTCTTTGGGTCTTTCGGTGTGAAAGATGAGATCCATTTTGATCTGGCCATTGTAGGAGCAATGATAAATGTCAGCGAATAGCGTTTCTGGGTGTAGTCTGATCAGTTTGTGTTTAAGTTTTTTTTGCGCTTTGGGTGAGAGGTTGGGGGGGAAGCTGATCGCGTAGTTCTGGCCTTGTGGTTTGAGGTAGTTCGAAGTGGTCAGGATGTGGTGGTTAGGCGTGGTAGAAGGCATATTGTCTAGGTTGGACAATAGTTGGGTCTCTCCTATGTCCAAAGGGATCCCTGGTGCCATGTTTCATGGGTCAGTTGTTAGCGGCCCGGTGGCCACGAAGTTGATGGGGGGCGGTATTCATTCAGTTATGCGGCCCTCATCCCTTCTTAGCTGTGGCCGGCAGGTCGGATGCGCGTGTTGGGGGACAGTGGCCCTTCTTTTACAGTTTACAGTTAGGGGATTTTGAGCCAGATTAACTATTTGCGGCCATCTTGAGGTCAGGCCTAGAGGGCATAGGTTAGAAGGAAGCGGTGGTCAAAGTGATACCGGGCCCATAGCATTGCAAGGCTGAGCTCGGCGGGACGGAATGAGAGTGTTGCGCAGAGTATTCGTTACTTGCTGGTGGGTCGTCTGTGCCGTATGGTCACTTTGCCGAGTTTTAAGACCGGAGCGGCCATCATGGGGTCAGGCATTGGCAGTTCCGATTGCCGCTCGTGGTTGAGACTCTAGTGATCAAGATGCGGGTGCCTTCTCTCTACAAGTCCGCACCCGGCGGGTCGGGATGCGAGAGAGTTGGCAGTAGGATTGATTATTTTTTGGGGGCAGTTGGGACCTCTGAAAAATCTGGTCGCCTTATAAAATCTGCGACGGGAGCGGCCATCTTTAGAACAGGCATTGGCGGCTCCGGAGCGGGGCTCATCCACCGCCCGCGATCCACGTTGTCGGTCCTCCGGTGTCAGCGCGTCAAGAGTAGCAGGTCTAAAGCCCTATGCCAATGAGGCTCTCACAGGTCCTGCACGGTTTGTCCTTAAATCAGGCGAGGTCCGCAGATCGCCGATCACCTTCCAGGCATCCATTGCTGTCCTGGAGGTGTCGGGCGCAGATCCTCGTTTCTTCACTCCTTGTTGTTAGTGGAGCGAGATTCTATGCCACTCTACACCACTCTATGCCACTCAACAACTCACTATGCGACTCCATAACACTCCACTCTACTCTACTCCACAACACTTCACTTTACAACACTCCGCTTCACACCACTCTCCTTTACGCCTGTAACTTTTAGCCATGCTGAATAGCAGCCACCCTGGTGTACAACATGGCTAAATCATGTGCCAATGCTTGATTATATTTCTGTTGGCAACACTATCTGATGCATTGAGGTGATCGCTGCTGGTAATCTTGCATAGCCTAGCCACTAACACAATCTTATCTGTTGTGGTCGCTGTCACAACACTAAAAAGCAGTTGGGTTGATCTTCTTTGAACATAAGTAGCTCTTATTACAAAAAAGGTTTGAGACCCCTTTTTTAATGTGTCAAATAATCTGATCAGGGCAATTATAGCATATAATAATTCTCATCCATCCAGTGTATTGGATAATGAATTATATTTTCTGTTTTTTAGTTCCCAATTGTAGGTCAAATATTTGCTTTGTGTATGCTCCTGTCGTTCCATTCTAACAATTCTTTTAATGTAATGAAATGCAATTTTTGAAAGACGATGTTTAATTTACACCTTGATTAATTTCCTTCTTCCATAGGAATTAATGTAATATAAATGATTACTTTTGAGGCAAATTTGAATTTTTCCCATGATTTTTGAGCTACTACTGGCTATTGCACTATTGTTTGATGGATCGAATATAACACCAATTGAATTGAAAATTGATATAATGGATTATAAAAATGAAGCAATGAACGGAGGGTACTATTTGCTAAGTACATACTATTAAATGGCAACAAATCATAAATGAAACTATAGCAAATTATGCAAGAGGAGACTGGAAATTAAGCTTGCAGATAAAATCTACAGTTATTGGTAATCCACGAAGGACCAAAGACTGTGCAGGAGTTCATGAAACTTATGTGGAGTGGTGCAAAATGGGTAAGATGGTCTTTTTGTGTGGGAGCAGGGGTGGTAGAGCAGGGAACAGAAATATTTATATACGCTTCAGTGAAAACAAAAAGACACAAACAGAAGTGTTAAATGTTGCTGTAGAAGGCTGCTGGATGTTCAACAAATGCACATATAGCTGTGTTTGTAGACATTTTACAACAAGTAGGTCATGGGTCAAATGGGTGAAATCCACTTAGTGTGCTGAAATATTACAACGCTATAAAATCCACCAGATAAACACTGACTTCCAGACTGGTTGCAATTTGTTTATTATGAGAAGCTTTATAAAAATGGACATAACATTTGTGAATTCTGGTTGGGCACTAAAAGCCAAAGACGGTTGCAAAAAATCACACATTCAGGAGTAGTGGTACTATTTACGAAACTTGTATAGTTGATGGTATGGTAAATTACTAAAATTAAAACTGGGCAGGGCTAGCCAGGCAACTGTGCCCATGCTCCAGGCTGTCCAACCTGTGGGATTTTGGAAACACTGATAAATGTAGACAACTGTGAGCAAGGCCCATGCAAAGCAACTTCAAAATTGCCAGTATTACATTTTGCATATTCGAAAACCATCTGAACTGTTGTTATTCCTCTCCGAAAACATGGCCGGCATTCAAAACATAGGGGCATATTAGCAAGACCGGCGATAAAATTATCGCCGTTTTAGCGGCAGGAAACTGCCGCTAAAACGGCGATGATGGGCTTGATAATATGCGTTATAGAATTCCAATAGAAGCCCAGGTTAGATGTCCTGCACATCTAACCTGGGCTTCTATTGGAATTCTATAACGCTTATTATCAAGCCCATTATCGCCGTTTTAGCGGCAGTTTCCTGCCGCTAAAACTGCGATAATTTTATCGCCGGTCTTGCTAATATGCCCCATAATTTGTTGCCAATAGCGGTGGGCGGAACCCTCCGCGAAGTTACATAAAAACTATACAAGATTCCATGAAGGTATGCCAATGGGTGGAAATATGCATATCGCGCTGCAATTTACCACCAGTAGCGTAAGCAGTGCTGAAAAATCAGCACCAATGGCACTATGCAGTGTGCAAGAGCGTGCGCCCATTCGAGCTGATTTTGCTGCCGCTAGAGGGGAAATTCTTCTCAAGCACCAGCAACTCTACTCAGGAAGCATCCCTCTGACCATGACTGCCTGTGCTAGAAAATGGCACCATGGGACACCAAATCACGGTCTCATTTCTGAACGCTGGTGGGAAAACATTCTGCCATGTGGCGATTGGTGGAATTTGGCCAGAAATCTGCATTACAACAGTAATGTGGAATTGCCAAATTCCGCCAATTCTATGGCCCCTAGTTGTTCATAGCGCAGACAAGTGCAAAGGAACTGTGAGCAACAGCTGCCACAAAATGTAACATCTCATCAGATGGTAAATTTTACCAGAACATAAAATTAATTTAAAATTGACGGTATGTCAACATCAGCATTAGGATTTCATTTTTAGACAGCTACTAGGAAATCCTAATGTATACTAAGCACTTGACTTTTGCATCTTTGTGGGTAAAGGATGTGTATTCCATCAAAATGATAACTACCTTTAGGCATATTAGGTGAACATGATGCCTGGCCTTGATTCAATGGAATTCAGTCCTATTCTTGTGTTTGTTCCGCACAGGAGAATTTCAGTCTCACTGGGTTCTGACTGGATGAGTTATTGAGTTATTCTTCCACTGTGTTTCCTTGAACTCCTCTTCACTTGCTCCTCCTGATAGCCAAGCCCTCCTCAAGTCCCAATTTTCTATCCGCCACTGCCCAACTGTTTCTCCCATTTACTTCCCATTCTGCTCCTCGTCAAGCATACGTACTAGTGGCTTCAAGATAGACATGTGTCTAAATTGCACCAGTCAATCATCATCGCTCTAGTCACCGCTCGGCTGGACTATTGCAACTCTCTGTACCTGAAAATCAACTAAAGAATTTTTTTTAAAACTTCGCTTGGGAGTTGGTTCAATTAACCCATTCTTACCACCTTAGGAAAGTAGAGGAGGAGACCAGCTATGTAGGCTATGTGCTTGCGGAGTCGAGAACCTCATCCACATCATTTGTATCTGCGACAAACTAAAGGACATAAGGAATACTTTATTAAAACCATCCTTTAACCAGCATGGCATCAGGTCCTGCAGGCAGGCGGTAATCCTGTGCTTTAATCCAACCTTAGCACAGTTGAATTGTCGCCTTACAAAATTCTTTGATCTCACCGAACAGATACTGAAAAACATATCTTTGCTGGTTATGAACTAGCTCCACATGATGGTCCTGGGTACTATTTTAGTCAGCTCAGCAAAGTTACTTTAAAAACTTAAGCACAGCATCACGAGCTCACCAACAGACATAACTTGAAGCTGTTCTTGTTGCCCTGAACATCCTGAGTGGCAAGAGAACCTCTCGGAGAAAAAATATTAACCCACAGAGCAAAAATTTTGATAATGAATCTGGGGGACTGATTGCTTAATAACACAACCCACATGAGACTGACTTTTAATCTGACTAAACACTAATTGCGTTTTTTATGCAGTTTTATGTACGACACAATGTGGATCATTTTAAAATTGGTAAATTCTTTTGTAATAGTGAATTGTGTTTTGATTTTAATGACCATTTAATGTATGCAACGGTTTTAATTAATCACGCATTATAAAAATTACCTTACCTTACCTCTGTACCTGAAAATCAATGCGGTCTCCCTTAACAAGCTCTAGGTGGTACAGAACGCAGCGGCGCAGCTGATTCTTAAAATTCCCTGGTGTCAATCTGCCAGGAATGGGATTCGCTCCCTGCATTGGCTCTCCATCAGGAAGCGTATATGCTTTAAGGCTCTGAGCATGGTATTCAAGGCCTTGCATAGTAAGGAAAAGCCACACTTGAAAACTCTCTTCCAGTGGTACACCCCTGGGAGGCTCCTGAGATATTCCTCACATAAAAAACTTGTGACTCTCAGATTTCGCAGGACCAGATGGGGTGGTCGCTCCTTTTCGGTAGTGGCCGCCTAGCTATGGAATTCCCTGCCCACCTTTATCTCCAACGCGGACTCTTATCTAGTTTTCAAAAAGCATCTGAAAACCTGGCTTTTCACATCTCAAGTGGCTGTAGATGCGCTTCGTCTCTGCCTCCTTGTTTTGTCTACTTCAGCGCCTTGACACCCTCAGGTATAAGTGTGCTCTATAAATATTATCCTATCCCTATCCTATCATGGTGCATACGCATGCATTTATTAGAATGTATACGTATATCAGTGGCTATACTGAATGGTGTTTCCTTAATAGAAAACCCATTTCAAAATGGCCCCACACGTGTCTTCCTATGTGTGCATGAGTCATGGCGCATGCATGTACATGCATTGTGATGGATGCATGACCATTTTGGCATTAGCCAATTTCACTGCAAACCTAACAGCTTGGACTTTTACAGCTGCGACCTGCTGCCGTTGCTAGTGCTTGTTAGTGATTTTGGCTATAGCCCATTAGCATCCATCCACCAGCGACATTTTCTCTTTCCTGAGTTTTCTTCACTGTATTCTGACAGTGTTTATATATGGATTCATGAAACATATTCTATAGAAATTGTTAAAGTTTTTACCAATGGAGGGAAAACATTAAAGTTAGTAAAGAACCACTGAAGCACTGTCTACAAGAGAGCACAGAGTAAAAGCAAATCCTAGGACGAGCTTTGCACTAGTGTTGCACTTGGAATACTGTCCATTGACTATGGGAACTACCTATAGTTCTGCTTTCTGTGAATGATTATTGACGCATCACTCCAGGTTTCGGAGAAGTTGGTTTCACATCTTCAAGTAAGCCGCACTTTTGGTGAGTTTTTTTCAATATGTCGATTTTTCAGACCTGCCAACTTACAAAACTATTTCACTGTGTGACAAGGATTTGGCCAAGGAGTGGGTGGGGCCTCATTCCAAGAGCTACTTAGGAGGCACTCTGCCCCCTCCCCCATAACCCCTTCCCCCCTAAAAAAAAGAAAAGAAGCCTGCTGAGGCTGCTGCTGATGTCCTGAGGTGTTTTCACACCCCTTAATGGACATCGGCAGCCCAGAGCCTCCAAGAACGAGCAGGAAACCCACTCTGTGTAGTGGTTTTCAGGTAGTCTTTTCTGCCTTTGTGTGATATCGGCTCCTCACTTGGTGACCGTGTGAAGAGAGTCAATATTGTTTGACACACGGTGGCAAGTTTCGCTTAAGATCACCGAGGTCCCTCTAGTTTTTCCGGCATGAACAGAGGCTTAGACAAATGTGCTCGAGCTAATAGGCTGTGCTGGTGAAGGAGAGGCCAGAGACGTAGCACAGGCCTCTGCAGCCCCTGCGGAATGTATGTTGAGGTGGCAACCCATCAGAGCGCCCCCCATTCAGCCTAAGTTCAATGAATATCTGTGAGATATGGTAGACCCAGAGGTCCCTCTTTCTATTCCTATTTGCTTTATGCCACTGTAGGGGCGCTTGTGGGGATGGTAGTTGAAAGCAGTAGACATGTCACCTTCCTTGCGCAATTCCATGTATTTTCATATTGCATCTGCTGTGTGTGTGCCTAGAGAATGATTTGCACTTCACCATGAGGTTACGATGACGGACATTTTTATGACTGTTTTTCCAGCTCTTGCTCCCAAGACTCTCCTGCTAGGAGAATATGGGAAGGATCTGCCAGAACTGTATTCGTATTTTGAAGTACTGTATGGAATTGTTGGTTGTTTTCTTGTTAGTGCCTCCAGACAGTATTGTGCCCTGTGTGGGATGGAAACATTTTAGGTCTCGCCTAGGCAGCGCTTGTGCTGTCTTTTCGAAACATGCTGTATTAAGGATATGGGCACGAAGCTCCGGCCACTTTCCGCCCATCTTTTTAATTAGCTCATGACACTGTCCTTTGTAAATGGTGGCTTTTCATTGGTCAATAGGCTTAGTAGTCCCTCCTTACTACCGCCTTTTCTCTTCTTGTAACATCCCATGAGGACACTCCCTGTTACATATGTTGGTACTCGGTACGTTTTAATTATAGCCTCGGAGCACTATTTTCTTAAATGCCTTGCTCCTGCCTGCTGTTGCAGGCAGGACACGCTCTTCCACAACGTTTTAAAAAAAATGTAACCAGTGCGGCACGCCTCAGTGGATATAATGGCGGCCGCAACTTTCTTTCTTTGTTGATTGCGATAGCCGAAGCAGCCGCTTGCCTTGTTTTTCTATTTATTTACTTTTCTTACAATGGTGGCACCTGCGCTTTAGCTTTAAACATCTTAAGCTAAAGCGCGGGTGCTGCGATTGCTTATAGAAAAAAAGGGGATTTTTTTTATTTCTTCACTTTTGAAGCAATCGCGGCACCCGTGCTTTAGCTTAAAATATTTAAAGCTAAAACGCAGGTGCCGCCATTGTAACAAAAGTACATAAATAGAAAAAAAGCATGCAGCCGCCATTTTTTTTTATTTGTCACAATCGCAGCACCCGCTCTTTAGCTTTAAACATCTTAAGCTAAAGCGCAGGTGCCATGATTGCTTCAAAAGTAAAGAAATCGATTTTTTTTTTCACTATTTCTTTACTTTTGAAGCAATCGCACTAATAAGAACAGTGAATTCATTAGCAAAGCAAGGCTCAACCTTGGAGAAACGAAAACTATCGCAGCTGCTTTCAGCAAAGGCAGGGAGAGAAATCAGTTTCGATCATGACTCAAAATGGTGGGCAAACATAAAATGGTGCCGCGAATGCTAACTTGAGATGCACAATACATAAACAGCACAGCTATAACATTTTTATTCCAACAGACCCTCATTTTAGCATTCGCTAATCATTACATATTACGACTTAGAAAAGAATAACATATTGCGAAGATAAGAAACAGCACCATATGCTGATGCGTACATAGTCAGTATTCAAAGATACCTTCATCGATCTGCATGATATCATCAATTTGTTTCTACAGCATGATCGCAGCACTGGTGTCATGGACTGATATTTTTGGTCTAGGGGTCAGAGCACGTATACCACAGGTACAGCAAGCCGGAGGCAGTGTATGCAGAGGCAACATGTAAAAATAATACCAGCAACTGCAACCAAAAAGATAAGGATCTTCCAGCCCCACACTGTTAGCATATTCCAGAACCACCCTGATAATGTCCAAGTACCTGTCTCTTGGTGTAGGTCTGATGACAGTCTATGCAATTTTTGTATAGCTGTATACACACTGGGGGCGTGGTCTGGTATATAAACCCAACAGCTGCTGCCAATGATGCGACAGGCCCCTCCCAGATCAGCAAGGATGACGTCTAACACCATCCTGTTTTGTAAGGTAACGAGCCTTGTAGCCTGGAACTCAGCAGTAATGTTTGTCAGTATCCCAGCTGTTGTATTAATAACCCTTTCCACAACTCTTGTTAGCCGACGAAGCTGGAGACTATTAGCCGTGGGGCCCCAGAAGGGTAGAAGACCACTTGCAGCATCGTCAAACTGTTGCCAGGTGGTATCTGTCTGATCTATATCCTCAGTGTCCACAACCCTTCTGACTCGGGGCAAGTATATACTCCTACGTTGTAGTCAATGGTCTTTATGGTAATTGGACGGGGCAACATATACTGGGGGAAGAAGGAAAGAGAGATAACATCTGCCAGACCACCCCCTCGGAAGCCAGAAGTGAGCTTGGGAGCCGCAAACAAAATAAACATTCTGGGGTAGGATCAAGGGCGGACTGTTAAGCGTGCTCAGTCTGTAGGTGAAATTACAATTACTTTCCCCTACTTCTACCTGCCCTGTCCCCTGGACACAGAAACTAGCCGTTGTGTTGACCACAGATATCGGCATCGATTTGTCCTTAGTAACATTACGATCTTGGAAAGATTGGAAGTACTCAGAGGTGTTGAACCTTTGGAAATCAGCCATTTCCATCCTAAGCCATGTTTCGTTCTTCAATTTATCATATATTCTCATACAGGATTTTGGGGACAATGTACCGGAAGTCCCATTCCCTGTCTTTCCTATTGGAATAAATCAGTGGTGAAAACTTATATACTCTACCACAGTGCGAGAGTCAGCGGATGTCATAACCTGAGTAGAGAGTTGGAAATGATAGTGCACCATAACAAGCAATTCAAACCAACCTTCACAGCTACCAATATATGACAATGGCATGGACAACAAATTATCGCTCCTGTGAGTAACTGAGGGAAGCAGTCCACAAACCCAACAATTAGTTGTATTAGACACATAATGGGCTTGATGCAACATTTGTATAAATACATTGTCTGTGTAAGTCGTTCTATGCTCCCCTTTGTGAGGGGCCAGAGTAACAAACATATGCTCAGGGGAAGTGGGCCTTGTACCAACTAAGGAATGTACAGGATACTTTTCCTCCAGAAACCAAGCTATTCGAAGTACTGTTATCAATGCAATCGCAACTATCAATATGAAAACTATTTTACTCTTTGTGGACCAGCCATGCGCTAGTCGCGGTGATGCAAATGGCTGCTCCTCCTCCTCAATAGGTCGAACAAATGGATGCATTATGAAGCAAGAAAAGGAATGCAATAAAACTGATAGCAAAGGCAATTGTTCCCAGTGTCCGTTTGAGCCTCACTGGTACAGGCTCCTATTGTTAATCAACATTGGTGCTCTTGAGCACCAGCGGTGGAGCTTGCTCAGTCCTAGCTCTCGATGAATCCAATGTCGCTCAGGATAATGTACCCCCCTCCGAGAGAGCACATTCAATTTATCCTGTCCAATGTCAGAACAGTGCACCAATCTCGCCTCGCCCTAAACTAACACTGTTGGTACTACAGCAAAGTACACCCTAACTTGCACAGTCCATCCCTGACTAGTCTGACTTCTCCTTTGGTGCACTATTCCTCAGCCGAGGGCACAAATTGTACCTGGTGACTCCAGGCACAGAGGGGTCAACAAATAATTGCTCTTTAATGGCTCTAATCTCCAGAGGCACCGCTGTATTTAGCACATCATCGTTCTCAGCATCCGTTTGGGTCCATGTAAGCTTTGTGTCACTAAAAGGGACAAACTGAGGTACCTTCTCACCCTCAAGGTCCCCAATACCGTCACTCACTCAGTCGTCATAGGGTAAAGGTAAGGGTATCCTGCGGCAATGGCTGGAATGAATCCAATTCTTTCGGCCAGCGACTTTCACAGCAGTCCGGGTAGCGAGGAGTAACTGCTCGGGCCCCTCCACCGGGGCTCCACGCTCTTCTTCCGCAGAAAATTCCAGAGCAAAATCCAGTCCCCAGGCTGGATGTTGTGACCGGGCCCCTCTGGTAAGGGTGGGAGCGACTCGCGAATCTGTGGGTGAATAGAACGCAAACTTTCAGTTAACTGGCACAGGTAATCTGTCAACAAAGGGTACTCAATCTCAGAAAACCTACGCGGCCGCGGGACGCCCCAGCCATTTGCCGGGCGTCCAAACACGACCTCGTAGGGTGACAATCCTGTCCTAGAATGTGCTGTTGTTCTCATTGACAAGAGAGCTAATGGTAAAGCATCTGGCTACTGTAACCCTATAGTTTCCTAAATCTTTGCCAATTTCAGTTTGAGAGTACCATTGTACTTCTCAACCAAACCTGCTGACTGGGGGTGATTCGCAGCATAAAATTTCTGCTTTATGTGTAAACCATCACAAACGAACTGGATAACCTTGGCATTAAAGTGACTTCCGTTATCACTCCAGCTCAAACGGGGCAAGCCGAAGCGAGGAAAGAACTCCTTCAGGAGTGCCTTTGCAGTCGCAATGGCTGTGTTCTCTTTGGTAGGGTAAGCCTCAACCCATTTACTGAATGCACAAACGACCACCAACACATACTTCAAATTATTGACCCTGTCCATTTCTATGAAATCCTTTTGAAGGACCTCAAAAGGGAAAGGGGGAGGTGCAAAATGTCCGTGTGGTGTAGGGGTACCATTGCCAGGATTGTGCATCATTTACACCATGCAGTACTTCAATAAATGTGCAGCTGTCTTTGAGATAAGGGGATTTTGCCATAAGGGGTCTAACAACATGTAAATACCCTTAGAACTGATGTGGGCTGGGCCATGGGCCATTGTGACTACAGGAAGAACATATGCATCTGGCAACATCCATCTCTGCTTCCCTGACTTGTCAATCCAACGTCCCTCATCGTTCAAGTTTGCTGTACTTTCTTGCCACACTGCTAATTCCTCCACCGTGGCCTCACTCTGTATCTCTTTCACTTTCTCTAGTGTATCCTCAAACATGGTGACCTTGGGCACCCACCTAGCAGGACCTGCTACAAACATTCTTTTCATCTTAGTTCTGGCTGTTTCCTTAGCTGTCTGATCTGCAAAGGCATTCCCCTTACCCACATCGTCAGTAACTTTCCTATGGGAGCTGCACTTCACTATTGTCAATTTCTTAGGGAGTGTCAAAGCGGACAGAAGCCTGTATATAAGAGGGCCGTGCTGAATTCTCGTCCCATGGGAAGTAAGGAACCCTCTTTCTGCCCAGAGCCGTCCAAAATTATGGGCGACTCCAAAGGCGTACTAACTGTCAGTATAAATATTGACAACTAGCCCCTCACTCAATTCACAGCCTTGAATAAGGGCGACTAACTCAGCTGCTTGGTTGGACTGATAGGGAACCTGTGATGTCTCAACTACCGTACACAACGTAGTAATTGCGTATGCTGCAGTGGTGGTGCCATCTGGTAATTTGAAACAAGAGCCATCGACATATAGTTCCCCTTGGGGGACAGATAAGGGAACATCAGTCAGGTCTACCCGTCCTTTTGTCTCTTCTTCCGGCCGGAAGATACAATCATGTATGTCAATCTCCTCATTCTCAGAAGGGAGGGGTAGTAACGTGACTGGATTCAGAGTGGCACAGCGTTTGATCATAATGTGCTTCGCAAAGAGCGTTAGCTCGTAACCTGTCAGACGTGCACTGGTGAGGTGCTGGGTCCTTGTCTTATTCAAAAGTGTGTCCACAGCATGGAGTACCATAACTGTAAGGTCAGTATCAAGTACGAGTCCAGCCAATTGTCTTATTGAGACACCATAGCGGCAACCGCTCTTAGACAGCTCGGAAAGGCTTGTGCGACAGGGTCAAGCACAGTAGAGAAATAAGCACACGGTCGTTGCTTATCCCCGAATTTTTGTGTGAAAACAGAAAGCGCACAACCACCCTTCTCGTGGACATACAATACAAAGGGCCTGATTCACAGAACTAACTTACGTCAAAATCCTAAACTTACAACAATTTTGGTATTCACAGAATGAACTTACACATTTGGGTATTCACAGAATGAACTTACACATTTGGGTATTCACAGAATGAACTTACACATTTAGGTATTCACAGAATGAACTTACAACAATTTTGGTATTCACAGAATGAACTTACACATTTGGGTATTCACAGAATGAACTTACAACAATTTTGGTATTCACAGAATGAACTTACACATTTGGGTATTCACAGAAGGCACTAACTTATCAATGAGTAAGTGCCTTCTGTGAATACCAAAATGTGTAAGTTACACAAAATGTGTAAGTTACACAAAATGTGTAAGTTACACAAAATGAGTAAGTTACACAAAATGTGTAAGTTACACAAATGTGTAAGTTACACAAATGTGTAAGTGTCTTCTGTGAATACCAAAATGAGTAAGTTTATTCTGTGAATACCAAAATGAGTAAGTTCATTCTGTGAATACCAAAATGGTAGTAAGTTTAGGATTTTGTCGTAAGTTAGTTCTGTGAATCGGGCCCAAAGCATTTAGCGTAGTTAGGGGTACCAAGCACTGGAGCCGAGCAAAGCGCAGATTTTAATTGTTCAAAAGACTGCTGACACTCAGGCGTCGAAGACAGGGGTTCATGCACATCTTTTAGTGTTAGCGCAAGCAGGGGCTTAACAAACGGCGAGTAGCCAGGTAGCCACTGACTGCAATAGGAAGTGATACCTATGAAAGCGTGCACATCTTTTTGAGTTTGCGAAATGGGCATCTTAACAATGGTACTTATGCGCTCAGGGGTCAATCTCCTACCCTCCTTCGACAATAGGTGACCTAAGTAGGTGACCTCCTGTCGACAATACTGAAATTTGGAAACGGATACTTTATGGCCATGTTGAGATAAATGTAGCAACAATTTAACCGTACTGTCTCTGCAACATTGTTCTGTATCCGAGGCGATGAGCAAGTCGTCGACATATTGGAGCAATACATTACCTGTGGGAAGCGACAAGGAATCCAGCTGACCTTTCAATGCCTGACTATAGATACTCGGACTCTCTGTATAGCCTTGAGGAGCGCGACAGAATCTAAAGCTTCTACCAGCTAGGGTGAACCCGAACAGATATCTGCTATCAGGATGAATGGGAATACTGAAGAATGCGTTTTTCAAGTCAATGACAGAAAATAATCTAGCAGAAGAAGGAATCATTGTCAAAAGAGTCGTAATGTCAGGGACTACCGGAAACTGGGGAATCACTATCTTGTTAACTTTATGCAAGTCAATCACAAAGCGATATACGTCTGCATGATCATCACAGGAACCCGAAGGAGTCCTTTTGAGAATGGGAAGAATAGGGCTATTACAAACATTAGCAGTCGTCTCCTCAACCACTCCTTTCTCAATCAAATCCCGCACAATTTGCAACAAAGCTCGCTCACCTGCCTGCCGTATTTTATACTGAGGGATACGGGGTAAAATAGCACCTTCCTTGACACATATCAAAACAGACGATATCTGCAATAAACCCACATCTGTGTCGCCCGTTGCCCACAGTGTGGGCGGCACGTCTTTAAACTCCACAGGAAGAGGCGCATCTTTGGACAGACACTGCGTAGCGTGCACAACATTCGGACCCATTGTCATCTAGACACCCTCTGAGGAGCAGTAAATCGTGGCATGCAATTTCTTCAATAGGTCCAAACTCATCAAGTTTTCTCCACAATTAGACGTCAACAAGATTGGCGAATCCACGGCAAAGGGACCAATAGTCAGTGCAAGGGGTTTTGAAATGGGGCTCACAACCGGTACACCAGAAAAACCTACCAAAACATTATTATGGCCAGACAGAGCCGCCCCAGGGACCAAGGAATGAGAAATAGAACTGTTCGTTGCACCTGTATCCACCAAAAACTCCTTAGCCGAACCATGCACCTCCACACTAACATATGGACCGCGTTGATCTACAGGTATCGGAACTGGTCCCTCACTCTGTCCCGGGTTGTCCTAGTTGTAAGACATCCCTGTCACCTCATCCATGTCATAATCTTCATGGTAATACTGTCTTCCTCGAGGGTCATCAAAATAATTTTGGTCAGAGCGACCCTGCAAGGCCTCAACATTCTGAGCCCTATCCTGACCACCAGCTCCACAACCCCGTCTATGAGAACCTCGTCCTCTGGGGGGTGCCACCTTCTGCAAAAGCACCGGACACTCGCTGCACCATTGTCCTTCCTCCTTACAGTATGCACACTGATTCGCCCCCAGAGGCGCGGCAGTTGCGGACCTGCTAGTGCGTGGAAGCTGTCGGGCCGAACCACCACGTCCTCTGCCATTCCCCCTAGAAGCCTGCTGCAACAACACCTTCATCTTCAAATCCTTATGCTTCTTCTCTGACCTCTCTTTATCCTCATTTTCCCTGTGCTCATAGTACTGGGCCATATTCAAGATAACAGAAGGGGAGGAGGTGGACCAGGTGCTTTCGGAAGCCGGCAATCGAGTCGCAATTTCAGGGCGCAAATTCGAAACAAACCTGCTGGCAAACAGTCGCACACCACCTTCAATCAACAAATCCTGTCCACTATAATCTAGAAACACACCTTCAAATCGAGTGAAAAAATCAGACACACTCTCATCTTTCTTCTGACAACAAGCCGATAACTTGTCCCAATCAATCTTCCTCGGAGGAATAAGAGAATGCATATACGTAATGATACGGCCAGGCAAAGCAAGTATCTCTGCTCTCGGCTTATCGCCTGGCTTCCGTTCCTGCTCCCATGCTTTAATTTGGTCCCAGGTGCCACCCAATTCCACAACGTGATCCTGTGTGTGCACTTGTCTCCAAAGATCAACCGGAACTAGTAAACCAAAGAACATTTCAATATCAGCAAGCGTCATCACCGTCGAAGAGACAGCCTCAGTCAGCTCCTTATAATAAGTGGTAGGATTCTTCCTAGGGTCAGGTAACTGAGTCTTAAGGGACAAAACTTCACTCCTTTTCCATGGAGTATAAACCCATTGCTCTTGAAAACGGGCCTCTACTCTTGGCCTAGTAACATGATCATGCTGATCCCTTAGCTCTGGTATCTCAGGACGGTAGATGGGATGAACCTCCCGCATCGGAAACTGAGTTACCGGGGTGGGGCTCTTCTCAAGCAGCCTTTGCCGATAAGCAACCAATGTTGCAACATTACCAAAGACATGAGCAGGTTCCATATCAGTAACATACACATGACCCCTAATATCGTACATGATCTGCGGCGCTGCACCCTTGAAACGCTGCTCCCAAAGACCGATCAAAGTAGCCGACAAATGCTTAAGGGCATGTTGTCGTACAAAAGGCTCATAATCTTTCATGAAACTCCACACATCTTCCACGCCGTAAATGGGGTAACAAGCCCACTGTGCAGCCTGATTAGCCACCACCTGTTTCTCTGCATCTCCCACATCAGATCGGACCAACGTCCGCCCCATACGTTCCTTAAATTTCATCCAATCTCTATCCTCAGGGCCGCATACCGGTGTCCCACTACTCAGTGATGTTGGGGAATGGAGGAACACAGTGGGGGTAACAACAGAGGGAGCGGGCACCAATGTCATTGTCGGCTGCGTTGGGGGGGTAAGGGCTGTGGAGAGAGACGCCGAAGCAATAGGTGTTGCAGGAGTACTAACAGTCACAGTTGCCACAGACGGCGAGGGCAAAGAAAGGACAGGAGGTGCAGTGGCCAAGGCAGTCTGATCAACAATAATAGAAGCAGAAACAGCAGAGACAGAAGAACCAGGCAGCTGGGCCTGTGAGGGAAGAGTGGGATATACCCTCTGTGGGACATATGAGGGTGGGGGTCGAGTATCTAGCAGTTGTTCCACAAACGTATCATTTTCTTCTTGGGCTACATAAGATTTATCAATCTGTAACCAGAATCTCCTATGTTCAAGCGACCTACTATGAAGGAAAAATATCCTCGGCTGCGAATTCCGCATGCGAGATTTTTTGCATAGCAAAAACCCTGCTTAGAGTCCCTCCGCCCCCTGTGACCTCCGATATGTCAGGTTCACGCTGTAATAAATTAGCTGACTTTTTCTTCAACAAAATACAAGACATTTATACTTCATTCCCCTGGTGGACGGCCAAACATGGGATTCCAGTCCCCACAGCTTGGATTCCCATCTGGAGGCAATTCCCCTGATGAACCTTGAGGCGCTTGAAAGCATCTCATCACAGGTAAAGAGTGGCTCGCCCAGAGACCCAGCACCTCTTTACATTTTGACACAAGTCGCTGTAACCATCTCCCCCACTATATTGGAATTGATCAACGCCTCACTTGCCTCTGGAGTGGTCCCCCCTACATGGAAGAAAGCGATGGTGAAGGCACTCCTAAAAAAGCCTAACCTTGACCCTGACTCCCTGGGAAACTATCGCCCCATCTCACTTCTCCCAGGGATCAGTAAAATAGCAGGAAAATATGTTAATTCAGTGCTGTCTGCCTTCTTAGAGACTCACAATCTCCTCCACCCGTCACAGACTGGCTTTCGACCACTCCAAGGAACAGAAACGGCCCTGCTATCAGTAGTCGAAGAGTCTAGAAAAATCTTAGACGCTGGAGGCACCACTGCGATTATCCTCCTAGACCTCAGTGCTGCCTTTGACACGGTCAACCATCAAATCTTGGCCCATAGACTTACAAGATTGGGGGTGACAGGGGTCGCTTTGTCATGGCTGCAGTCCTTCCTGGACGATAGATTCTTCCAGGTCTTCGATGCTGAGGTGACCTCAAAACAGATGCCTCTCCGCTGCGGAGTGCCTCAGGGATCATCCCTGAGTCCCACTCTATTTAACATTTACTTGAGTCCTCTAGCGGAGATCGTGCTGCCTTTTGGGGTACACATAGTGACATATGCAGACGATACACAACTCGTGGTGGGACTCAACCAAGCAGACAACTCCTCTCCCAGCCTCTCTCCCTGCCTGAAAGAGGTAGCCAAATGGATGAATAATTCCTTCCTGAAATTAAATGGAGAAAAAACTGAGATGATGATTTTGGGGAACCCGTCTCTTTTTGACCCCAATATAATGTGGCCGACCAACCTGGGCCCCGTTCTGGCCCCCAAGACCAAAATAAAAAGCCTGGGTGTCTGGCTGGATCGAGATCTGACTTTCAAGGTCCAGGCACGCAATGTGGCAGCCTCCTGCTATGGCATCTTAAAGATGCTCTGCAAAGTGCTCCCACTCCTCCCCTTCCAGGCAAGGAAGCTCATGGTCCAGGCACTCATTTTATCGCGTCTGGACTATGGGAATGCCCTTTACCTTGGGGCCCCATGCTCAACCTTCGCAAAACTCCAGACGGCACAAAATTGGGCAGCCAGAATCCTTCTGGATATCCTGAAATGCCAATCGGCAAAATCCGCCCTGAAATCTCTCCACTGGCTACTCATCAGGGAGAGAGTTAATTTCAAGGCCATGTGCATTGTACATAAGACCTTAGCCGGAAAGGCCCTTCTAATAATCTTTCTATTGTTCGGCTCTACTGTGCTAACAGACGCCTCCGCTCGTACGATCTGCATCTTGCTGTAGTTCCTAGGATTCTGAAAGCTAGAAGTTGGGTTCACCTGTTCTCCTACAATGCCGCCAAACTTTGGAACACCCTCCCTCTTCATTTGCGTAAGGAACCCAATCATCTTGCCTTTCGAAAGTTGTTAAAAACCTGGCTTTTCCCCTAGTCTGGCTGGTTCTCCACTACTTGCCGCTATCAGCGCTGGGATGCCCCCTGGTAGCCATGTGCTCAATAAATGTATTTTTCATTTAATTTCATTTCATTTCACGTTCAATCCCTATCTCTTGCTTCTCTCTATCATGCGCTACAGCTTTCTGAGTCAATGATTGCATTCTCCCCTTCCGGGCCTCTTTCTCTGCTTTCATCCGCCTCTGTTTAACCTCCTTTTGCCAAGTTCTGAGGGAATCAAACATAGACTGCCTACTTCTTTTTGCAGACAACTTCTCCTGTAAGAAAGCAATTTTTTGTTCATCAAAGGTGCCTGTCAAAGGCGACTGCAACTCGGCATTGTCCCTCGTATATTTGTGCCATAACGTACTAAACATCATGGGGCCAAGGCCATGCTTCACATACATATACATACAAGTTCGGAGTGCCTTCCGGAGGACTGGCTGACTTTCTTCCAGTCGAGCATCAGCAGAGCAACAACGACAACAAGAAACCAAAAGTCGGCTCATTACAGGCATTTTCAAAAGTAAGCCAAATTCGTTATGCTGCCTGGCAAAGTGTTCACAGACACTTTGGGGTCGATTCCGATTCGGGCCGGAAAAATCGCCGACCGACTCGGATCCGGAAATAATACCGACCGACACGTACCCGTGGCGCACGACACGCCAAGTACGATGCAAGGCGCGAAAAATCCGACCGACACGTACCGAAACCAAGTCGACCGACCGAGCCGCACGGAAAACAGCAATCCGGCCGGAAAACACGCGAATCCAACCGACCGACATGCACCCGGAACAAATCCGACCGAAACGTACACGCGAACTCCAAACCGCAAAGTACGATGCAAGGCGCGAAAACCACGAGCGAGTCGGACGGAGGACAAGCCGTACGACCGACACGCATACAAAACCGAGCCGAAGCAACACAATACACCGCGACCGACGCGTACGCAGCATAGAAAACTGCACAAACACAGCGTGAACGAAACGGAGAACACCGTACGAGACCAATGCAGGGTCCGACTCGGTCACAAGAACGTTTCCAACATACACAAACAGCACAAAGGAAAAATCACCCAAAAAAAAGGCCAAACAAGCAATTACCAAGCCAATAAATACTGGGGGGTGGGGACAGAGAACAAAGACACACCCACAACTCCACCTATATAAAGGACACAAATCACAACCATGAGCCTTTGCAAATGCCATTCCACTGCCAGCACCCAAGAGAAAGCAACCACACACCCACAGCTCATCCCTCACACAAGCCACACACCATCAGCACACCAACAAACACCTACCTCACATACACCCAGCAAAACACACACTCACACACCCTCACCTGCACACCAACACACACATCACCCACCATCACCAACCATCACCATGCCCCCAAGAAGAATCCCAAGTTCCTAGATAGTGAATTGGAAGTCATGGTAGACGAGATCCTCAGGGTGGAGCCACAGCTGTTTGGCACACTGGTCCAACAGACCCCCATGTCGCAGAAAACCAAGATGTGGGAGAGGATCATCAACAGTGTGAACGCCCAATCACCATGTCGGCGCACAAAGACCGACATCCAGAACAGGTGGTATGACGTGCGCAGGAGGGTACGGGACATGCTGAAGAAAGACTACATCAACAGCCAACACACCGGCAGTGGCCCTCCTGCCAAGCCAATATACCTCAGGCCCTGGGAGGAGAAGGTGCGGGCCATCCTTCCGCCAGTGAGCGTATATGGACTAGAGGACATCCCAGAGCCTGGTGAGTACACAACAAATGTACACAATATACTGCCACAAAACACACACATCACTGTCAAGGGGAGAGTCAAACCATGCACTCATAGCAATTACACAGCAACCAGAACAGAATCATCCCAAAATGTGTATGTTAGTCAGATAAACACAACACATGCCATCAAAAAAGTCACATCCAACTGTGCCAACACATGTACAAACACAACTACAACTAGGCAGTGGCACAAATAGAACTAACAAACACATCCAGACATGTAGCCACCACAACAACACCAACACACAGTGAAGACCACTCAAAGGAAGGAATTCTGTGTATGCTGGCCAAGTCAGTGTAGCCAATAGCATCATGGGAGTCGCAGTCACACATATTGCCCCCCACAACTGTCCCATCAACACCACCCTGAACCATGCTCACATCACAGGGAGTGGAGAAGGACTCACAAGATGGCTGACACTGGCTACTGCTGTGGGGAGCACAAGGCCCTGCTGGCAACTGTGCACCAACAAACAGCAGGACACCACTGACTGACATCCTGAGAGACAACTTACACTCCCTGCAATGCAAGCACGTTCCATGGTGGGATATCTGGCTGGCTGGGTGGGAAGGGGGACTTGCAGCACTGACCATAGTCACAAGCACCTCCCCTCACACACACCCCAACACAAACTCCACAGAACCCACCTGGTAGAATGCAATGCCCCCCATCCTAACACAAGATCCCACAAAGAACCACCACCCTGGGTTATGTTGTGTGAAGCACAGGGACACTCTTGGGACTTCTAGCCAAACAACTGCCAGGACAACACTCCCAGCCATCCTGTCAGCACAGCCAGCCCACCCCACAGGGAAGCAGAGTCAAAAGGAAGGAAGCATGGGCATGCTGGGAAGGGGGTGGAGGCAATAGCATGATGGGAGTCGTAGTCACTGATATTGGTCACCCCCACAACTGTCCCATCAACACCACCCTGAACCATGCTCACATCACAGGAAGTGGAGAAGGACTCACAAGATGGCTGACACTGGCTACTGCTGTGGGGAGCACAAGGCCCTGCTGGCAACTGTGCACCAACAAACAGCAGGACACCACTGACTGACATCCTGAGAGACAACTTACACTCCCTGCAATGCAAGCACGTTCCATGGTGGGATATCTGGCTGGCTGGGTGGGAAGGGGGACTTGCAGCACTGACCATAGTCACAAGCACCTCCCCTCACACACACCCCAACACAAACTCCACAGAACCCACCTGGTAGAATGCAATGCCCCCCATCCTAACACAAGATCCCACAAAGAACCACCACCCTGGGTTATGTTGTGTGAAGCACAGGGACACTCTTGGGACTTCTAGCCAAACAACTGCCAGGACAACACTCCCAACCATCCTGTCAGCACAGCCAGCTCACCCCACAGGGAAGCAGAGTCAAAAGGAAGGAAGCATGGGCATGCTGGGAAGGGGGGAGGAGGTAATAGCATGATGGGAGTCGTAGTCACAGCTCTACATCCCCCACCACATGGCCCAGCAAGCTCACACTCACGTATGCACATCCCACAGAGAGTGTAAAGGCCCATCAAAGATGTCTGACACTGTTGCTGTGTCGTGGGGAGCACAAGGGCATGCTGGGTACTGCACACCAACCAACAGCAGGACACCACTGTCAGCCATCTTGCCATTGCTCTCACACCCACACACACTGAACTCCCCACAAAAGCAAGTAAGTATGGGAATGCTGGGAAGTGGGGTGGAGGCAATGGCATGATGGGAGTCGTAGTCACTGATATTGGTCACCCCCACAACTGTCCCATCAACACCACCCTGAACCATGCTCACATCACAGGAAGTGGAGAAGGACTCACAAGATGGCTGACACTGGCTACTGCTGTGGGGAGCACAAGGCCCTGCTGGCAACTGTGCACCAACAAACAGCAGGACACCACTGACTGACATCCTGAGAGACAACTTACACTCCCTGCAATGCAAGCACGTTCCATGGTGGGATATCTGGCTGGCTGGGTGGGAAGGGGGACTTGCAGCACTGACCATAGTCACAAGCACCTCCCCTCACACACACCCCAACACAAACTCCACAGAACCCACCTGGTAGAATGCAATGCCCCCCATCCTAACACAAGATCCCACAAAGAACCACCACCCTGGGTTATGTTGTGTGAAGCACAGGGACACTCTTGGGACTCTTAGCCAAACAACTGCCAGGACAACACTCCCAGCCATCCTGTCAGCACAGCCAGCCCACCCCACAGGGAAGCAGAGTCAAAAGGAAGGAAGCATGGGCATGCTGGGAAGGGGGTGGAGGCAATGGCATGATGGGAGTCGTAGTCACTGATATTGGTCACCCCCACAACTGTCCCATCAACACCACCCTGAACCATGCTCACATCACAGGAAGTGGAGAAGGACTCACAAGATGGCTGACACTGGCTACTGCTGTGGGGAGCACAAGGCCCTGCTGGCAACTGTGCACCAACAAACAGCAGGACACCACTGACTGACATCCTGAGAGACAACTTACACTCCCTGCAATGCAAGCACGTTCCATGGTGGGATATCTGGCAGGCTGGGTGGGAAGGGGGACTTGCAGCACTGACCATAGTCACAAGCACCTCCCCTCACACACACCCCAACACAAACTCCACAGAACCCACCTGGTAGAATGCAATGCCCCCATCCTAACACAAGATCCCACAAAGAACCACCACCCTGGGTTATGTTGTGTGAAGCACAGGGACACTCTTGGGACTCTTAGCCAAACAACTGCCAGGACAACACTCCCAGCCATCCTGTCAGCACAGCCAGCCCACCCCACAGGGAAGCAGAGTCAAAAGGAAGGAAGCATGGGCATGCTGGGAAGGGGGTGGAGGCAATAGCATGATGGGAGTCGTAGTCACTGATATTGGTCACCCCCACAACTGTCCCATCAACACCACCCTGAACCATGCTCACATCACAGGAAGTGGAGAAGGACTCACAAGATGGCCGACACTGGCTACTGCTGTGGGGAGCACAAGGCCCTGCTGGCAACTGTGCACCAACAAACAGCAGGACACCACTGACTGACATTCTGAGCGACAACTTACACTCCCTGCAATGCAAGCACGTTCCATGGTGGGATATCTGGCTGGCTGGGTGGGAAGGGGGACTTGCAGCACTGACCATAGTCACAAGCACCTCCCCTCACACACACCCCAACACAAACTCCACAGAACCCGCCTGGTAGAATGCAATGCCCCCCATCCTAACACAAGATCCCACAAAGAACCACCACCCTGGGTTATGTTGTGTGAAGCACAGGGACACTCGTGGGACTCTTAGCCAAACAACTGCCAGGACAACACTCCCAGCCATCCTGTCAGCACAGCCAGCCCACCCCACAGGGAAGCAGAGTCAAAAGGAAGGAAGCATGGGCATGCTGGGAAGGGGGAGGAGGCAATAGCATGATGGGAGTCGTAGTCACAGCTCTACATCCCCCACCACATGGCCCAGCAAGCTCACACTCACGCATGCACATCCCACAGAGAGTGTAAAGGCCCATCAAAGATGTCTGACACTGTTGCTGTGTCGTGGGGAGCACAAGGGCATGCTGGGTACTGCACACCAACCAACAGCAGGACACCACTGTCAGCCATCTTGCCATTGCTCTCACACCCACACACACTGAACTCCCCACAAAAGCAAGTAAGTATGGGAATGCTGGGAAGTGGGGTGGAGGCAATGGCATGATGGGAGTCGTAGTCACTGATATTGGTCACCCCCACAACTGTCCCATCAACACCACCTGAACCATGCTCACATCACAGGGAGTGGAGAAGGACTCACAAGATGGCTGACACTGGCTACTGCTGTGGGGAGCACAAGGCCCTGCTGGCAACTGTGCACCAACAAACAGCAGGACACCACTGACTGACATTCTGAGAGACAACTTACACTCCCTGCAATGCAAGCACGTTCCATGGTGGGATATCTGGCTGGCTGGGTGGGAAGGGGGACTTGCAGCACTGACCATAGTCACAAGCACCTCCCCTCACACACACCCCAACACAAACTCCACAGAACCCACCTGGTAGAATGCAATGCCCCCATCCTAACACAAGATCCCACAAAGAACCACCACCCTGGGTTATGTTGTGTGAAGCACAGGGACACTCTTGGGACTCTTAGCCAAACAACTGCCAGGACAACACTCCCAGCCATCCTGTCAGCACAGCCAGCCCACCCCACAGGGAAGCAGAGTCAAAGGAAGGAAGCATGGGCATGCTGGGAAGGGGGTGGAGGCAATAGCATGATGGGAGTCGTAGTCACTGATATTGGTCACCCCCACAACTGTCCCATCAACACCACCCTGAACCATGCTCACATCACAGGAAGTGGAGAAGGACTCACAAGATGGCCGACACTGGCTACTGCTGTGGGGAGCACAAGGCCCTGCTGGCAACTGTGCACCAACAAACAGCAGGACACCACTGACTGACATCCTGAGAGACAACTTCCACTCCCTGCAACGCAAGCACGTTCCATGGTGGGATAACTGACTGGCTGGGTGGGTGGGTGGGAAGGAGGGCCGGCTGTCAACCAAACACAACCAATGCAGACCATGTTCACACCCCAGAAAATACATAGATATGCCCAAATAATGCAGGACAATGTGCCACACCAATATCAACCCCTGACTGTGACGACTTAGGACAATGCAATGTACAGGCCCGCACCCAGAGGCACAGTCACAACTGTCATGTGTGTCAACCATTGATGCCTGCAGAAACATAACATACATTGTTTGTGTCTCCCAAAAACAGGTGATGATGGGGACACAGCAGCAGACGCTGAGGAGTCCCAGTCCCAGGCTCAAGAGGATGCCGAGCTCACTGGCGTCAGTACAGCCTCTGTCCTCCTCGGACGATGAAGAACAACCTGGCACATCCGGTGCAAGTCAACATGCAGCACCAGCAGGACCACCAGCTGCAGCACCAGCAGGACCACCAGCTGCACCCCCTGCACCCACCCCTCCAACGACTGTCACCACGAATACCACCCCTGCCGACATGGACAGAACAAGGAGCAACACCAGCACAGTGACCCTGGACCAACCTGGGGCCATGGACACCACCACCACCACCAACCCCCAAGGTGGACCAGGGTTATCTGTGCGTGCCACTGCACACACTGCACATGTCAGCAGGGGTGGTGGGAGGGGTGGGAGACAGAGGTCGCTGCTTGCAGATGTTGCTGGTGTGCATGATGACCCACAACTGGTACGCATAGCTGATGCGTACCAGTCCAGCACCGGAGAGCTCAGCCAGGTAGTGGGGCTCCTCAGAGACATTAAACAGCAGCAGGCTGCCCATCATGCCCGCTTGGACTCCCACATGTCCCACGTGGAGTCACACATGTCCCGTGTGGACTCACACATGTCCCGCGTGGAGTCCAAGTGGGATGCACTGCATGAGATGACGGCGGTGCACAGGGACATTTTACAATGCCTCCGCCAGATGAACAGCAACCAGTCCACACCTCCCTGTGTGCCAACAACATCTGGTGCCGAACAAACTGCAACTGCCACAGGGAGGGAGGAGGACTCTGGCGGAGAGTCCCCTGCACCGCAGCAGCCTGTACTTGAGGGCCCCCCCCAAGAAGAGGGGTCGTCCGAGGAGGGAAAGTGAGAGGCCGATGGCCAAGCGCAACTCCCAGGAAGCCTGAACCTGTTCTGGATGTTCGCCTTTGTGCACAGACTGTTCACCCTGTTGACGGCAACACTACTCCCACACATTGCATGGCGAGTACAAGTTGGACCAATGTGTCAGACAACTGTGGCCCCGATACTGGGGATCCTGTCTACCAGGACTTTCAATTCACCTAGGAACTTGGGATTGCAAGATTTATGTACAGCACTACCCATCCTATGCACTATTAACACAAATGTATCACAATAAACACACCAATACACCATACTTGCCTCTGTCGTGATTCCAACGTGGGTGCTGTTATGGGGATGATGAACTGCAAAATTACACTGTGTATGCGAACTGCAACAGCAAGGACAACACAGGCATGTGAGTACAGGCAACGTGACACACATGAGGGAGACACACCACCAGGGCTACACAACACATACACACCTAGGCCATCTGACTCATTGCCTACACTGATGTTGCCAGGGAAGACGGTGCAATGCACAGACACCACACCCATTCCCAGTTGTAGTCAAGTAGCCCACAGGTGCAGTAAGCAAATGGCAGTCAAATGTGTGACCACAGACAACGCACATCACAAAGTGAAGCACAGGTTTATTACACAGTTGCAACATGCTGTAACCACTACAGATGCAAGGTAATCCCACCTGGCAGCGGGCACACAGTCAACAACTGTAGACTGAAGGAAGTCCATGGGTGTGGCGCACATCACCTGTCGGGACACAACAGCTACCAGCCTAGATGTGCAATCACGTCGTCGGTGGACACAGTTGACCAAACGAATCTGAAAGTACCCTGTGAAGGACAGAAATGACACACAGTCAAAAGCAATGGAGTACAGGACAGAACAGCAAAACTCATGCACAATACATGTTACAAGATACCCACCCAGAACCAAGTTAGCATGTCAACACTGTTGGGGAGTACAGCCCACCTGTCACCACACATCGCAACACACATCCAGTCAAGTAGCCCATGGACACACTCCAACAGCACCAGAGCACCACCCACACATCATGCCAACTCACATCATTGACATGACACCTCAGGATACTCACATTCAGCTAAAGAAGTTGGTGATGAGCTGTGTGCGGACATCACCATCACCATCATCATCATCATCATCGTCACTGGCATCGTGGTCCAGGCCAGGATCCTCCACAGGTGGCGGATGTTGGTCATTGTCATCCTGGATGAGAGGCAACTCCTTCCGCACTGCCAGGTTGTGGAGCATGCAGCAGACGATGATAATCTTGCACACTTTCGCAGGGGCATATGGGAGGGACCCTCCGGTCTTGTCCAGGCAGCGGAAGCGGCTCTTCAGGAGTCCAAAGGTCCGCTCAATCACTCTCCTGGTCCGACCATGTGCCTCATTGTAGCGCATCTGGGCTGGTGTCACAGGGTTCCTGAGGGGTGTCAGCAACCATGGCATGTTGGGGTATCCCGAGTCACCTACGGACAGACAAGTGCACATTAGCTGACTTGGAAAAGTGGGCGGAATACTACAGATCAGATCACACACAATGGCACAAAGTCAGTACACACCGACAAGCCAGGCACGCTGGTTCTGCATCTGTGCCATCATCCTGGGGATGCGACTACTCCTCATCACAAAGGCATCGTGTGCTGAACCAGGGAAACGGGCACACACGTGTGTGATGAGTCATGTCTGCAAGACACACCACCAGTGCATTGACCGAGTGGTAGTGCTTGCGGTTCCTGTAGGCCTGCTCCTGGGCCTGTGGTGGTACCAAAGCCACATGTGTCCCATCAATGGAGCCAATTACATGCGGCATCCTCCCCAGGGCATAAAAGTCACTCTTCACGTCAGTGAGTCGTCGCAGTCTAGGGAAATAGATGTACCGGTTCAGGAAGAGCAACATTGCAGCAGTCATGTTGTCCAGGAGCCATCTCCCTCTATTGTGCACTGCCCACTGGTCATCTGATACCCAGGTGTGGCCCTTACATTCAGGGAATTGTGTCACTTGGGACTGTGTCCTTGCAGTTTGCTTCACTAAAGGTGGGGGACAGCATCTGTTTCCCTAACTCTGTTGTGGGCATCATGGGTGGGTCCATTGTTCACACAACGCCTGGGTTTGGACATGTGATCTGCGTGTTGCTTTGATATGCGGTCCACTTGCTGAGCTGAGCCACCACATGTGCCTGGGGTATGTGGCACACGCCCATGCAGTGGGTGGGAACAATGTTTGGGCCCCAGGAGTGTGCAGATTACGTGTGTCACACATACATAGCCAGCTATCCACTGTCCAGGGCACATCCCTCATTCATGTGGAGCAGGACAGTCATGCCTACTCCAGGCCATGCAATGCACTCTGTACTCCCACTCCCGTGTATCAGCTGACACATTGTGCACAGTGATTTGACCCCTCAGGTGTCTGCCTCTGTGTCAGTGTGCTGTGGATTAGTTGCCAGGACTGCTGGGGTGTTTCTTGGTAGGGGCTCAGCATGCCCCTGGAGATGTGACCATATGAGACGATACTTGTGTGTCACATAGGTGTTTGATCAGCTGCCCGTGCAGACTGGGGTATGCGAATGTGAAGTTCAGGCAGCTGTTCCCCATTCACAGCAAATTGTGAGGGGCTCAGGTTCAGAGGGTAGTGTCACAGGTCTCCCATATGTCCAATAGGTGTGACCTGGACAGATGAGGGTTAAGATGATGTGTTGTGTGGGGGATGTACATGTGCACTTGTGCAGCTCCAGGACTTGCATTCCCCATGACCTACTATTGTGACACAGTGCATAGTGTTGTTGTCTGGCTGCCAAGTCATACATCACTGAGACAGTGATGTATGACTTAGCAGTCATGCCTCTGCCATGGCATGTGTCAACTTATTGGTGGTCCTGCAGGGGAGTGACATGTGCTACATGCACACCATAGTGGCGCTGGCTATCAGGACATGGGTGCATCATGGTGTCTGTCGCTGGTATGCATCACATGCATTTCCTATTTGACTCTGGGCATCCCTTTCATCCGGAAACCTGTACTGACTCAGTGGCAAGAGCTGTGATGTGTGCATGTCCACATGACACACCGTGTCCTCTGCACTGTCCAACTACAGTGTACTTGGTGCATGTGTCCACACTGGGGTGTTGCAATCCAACAGACACCAGACAGATGGGTGCAAGGCACCACACCCCAGCTAGTGTTGCTGTCCCCGCCACCACCAGCACCACCACCGCCCTCCCATCGGCTCCCATTCCCCAGGTCCGTGGAGGCTCCCATGTTCGGGAGCGTGTCTCCTTTGGGCCAGGCACTGCACCCCCTGCCCCTGTGTCCCCTGCTGCCCTGAGTGAGGAGTCTGTGTACCTCCTTCGCCAGCTCCATGTAGGGCAGACAGCCATGCTGAGTGTCCTCCATGCGCACACCGCACTGTTGACTCAGCTGGTGTCGTTCATGGAGGGCATCTCATCGGGCATGTCTGACCTACAGAGGGGCAACAGGTCCATGGACTCCTCCCTGACGGCAGCAGTGTCCCTCCACAGACAGTCCCTCACCCCTCCTGCCTCCTGCTCCATCCACACTCCCCAGCACCTTACCCGTCCCAAGCACACACACACCGGCACAGGCACACACCAGCACACACACGTCCAGCACACAGACACACACGCCACAAACTAAACGCACACGCACGCACAGTCAGGGGACTGAAACCAGACTCACAGGGGATGGGGCCCTGGTACACACACACGCATCCACGGGCACTGCGCAGTCCTCAGTTGCCTCTCCCTCCAAAGCACCCTCCCTTGCCTCACCTGCAACCCCAAAGACCCAGCGCCTCTTCCTCAGTGACCTCGGCCTCTTCCCCTCCGATCCAGCTGCCCCAGCATCCAGGGGGAAGAGGAAGCCCCCCACACGGAGCAGAGTGCCCCTCGCCCCCGGACACCCTCCCCAGGCGCAGACAGACTGAGGCCCCCACCCGCAAGTCCCCCCGTAGTGGTAAGAGCAAGACCCCGCCGCCGCCCTGCAGCTCAAGCACCAGGTCTCCTTCCTCCATCTCTCAGGCCCCCACTCCACAGGTGCCCCCACCACACCCTGCCCCAGGTTCCCCCACCCACAGATATACCATCCCCAAGAGGCTCCGGCCTCTCCCCTGCCACTTGCTCTCCCGGCACCACACCCCCGCTGCGCTTGTCTGTGCCACTGATGTGGTGAGGGTGTCCTCCCCCTCTGTCCAGCCCACCTTGCCTGTTCCCCATTCTCCTCCCCTGGTGGTAGGCACTGCAGTGGAGTCCACTACCACCCTGTCTGACTTGGGCACTGCAGTGGCGGACCTGTCCACTTCATCTGCAGGGTCCACTGCAGTCGTGCCGGCACCCACAACATCTGAGCCATGCCCCCAGTTGTGCCGGCACACACCATGTCAGACACCTCCACTGCAGTTGTCAGTGGCTCTCCAGCACCCACCACCCCTTCCCTGCTTCCTCCTGGTGAGCTCCTGATCCTGTCCCTGCGGTGCCTGGCCTACTCCCCCGGTTGCCCCTCCTAGTGGATTGTCCTTGGTTTTGTGCAGGCATGTGTAGGGTGGCATCTGCCACTGTCACCCACTTGTGACTTTGTTGATGGACTGGCCATTGGCCTTTGTTTATGTTCCTACCGGACTTCTACTTTTAATGCCACATATGCTGAATAAAGCAACTTTCTGTTCTCTAGTGCTTTTGCTTCTGATGTACATGATGTTGATGATGCTAACCATGCCCTTGCTGCAGTGATGGTGATATTTGGTCTCATGATAATGAAGTGTTACTGTGCAGGAACCCATGTGGTCCAGGGGGAATGTGTCCTATCCTGTGGTGTATCCAGGTCATCCATAGCAGCATCTGAGGGTGTCATGTGTTCAGTATTTGGCAATGGGATTTCCTACTTAGATTGGCAATTTCACATCTGTGGCTTCCACCCCTGCACATCTGTTGTGCCTGCCATTGTTCTATTCGTCTACTTCCCTGACCGTGTGGCCATCTCCAGTGAACATGCAGGTTTGGGCATCAATGGGGAAGGACTCATCTGTGTTGTCAGTGCAACATTGCAATACAAGTGTGTTGGATCTGTGCTGATGATTCCGTTGGCACTTCCATGACCAGGCTGATGGGACGGGAGCCCTCATTTGGTGCTAATTGTTGATTGTGTGTCCCATTGCTGCCATGGTATGGTATCTGTTCACCTCACATCTGCAATCTCCACAGGGTATCTGCATGTGTGTGCCCATTGGTGCAAATATGTGGGTCTGCATTCTGATGGTCACTTCTGTCATTGTGTCATTGATGATTGTTGACGGTGTCAGCCCCCATGGGTGTTGTTTGTCTGCACATGGCCAAAGTTATGTCTTATTTGCACTGCAGGATTTGGCTCCCCCAATTTATGTTGCAATGGGACACATACACTACTTTGCCACTGATGTGTTTGTTGTTCTGTGACCAGGAATCATCCATGCAGTTTGGCAGTTGCACCTCTTACTTTGTCAACACTTACCTTTTGGTCACTGTGATGATGGGGGTTTGGACCCCATTGCCACAATGTTCAAAATGTGCTGCAGCTATGGACCCTACACTTGCATTTTGGTCACTGTGATGATGGGGGTTTGGACCCCATTGCCACAATGTTCAAAATGTGCTGCAGCTATGGACCCCACACTTGCATTTTGGTCACTGTGATGATGGGGGTTTGGACCCCATTGCCACAATGTTCAAAATGTGCTGCAGCTATGGACCCCACACTTGCATTTTGGTCACTGTGATGATGGGGGTTTGGACCCCATTGCCACAATGTTCAAAATGTGCTGCAGCTATGGACCCCACACTTGCATTTTGGTCACTGTGATGATGGGGGTTTGGACCCCATTGCCACAATGTTCAAAATGTGCTGCAGCTATGGACCCCACACTTGCATTTTGGTCACTGTGATGATGGGGGTTTGGACCCCATTGCCACAATGTTCAAAATGTGCTGCAGCTATGGACCCCACACTTCCATTTTGGTCACTGTGATGATGGGGGTTTGGACCCCATTGCCACAATGTTCAAAATGTGCTGCAGCTATGGACCCCACACTTCCATTTTGGTCACTGTGATGATGGGGGTTTGGACCCCATTGCCACAATGTTCAAAATGTGCAGCAGCTATGGACCCCACACTTGCATTTTGGTCACTGTGATGATGGGGGTTTGGACCCCATTGCCACAATGTTCAAAATGTGCTGCAGCTATGGACCCCACACTTGCATTTTGGTCACTGTGATGATGGGGGTTTGGACCCCATTGCCACAATGTTCAAAATGTGCTGCAGCTATGGACCCCACACTTGCATTTTGGTCACTGTGATGATGGGGGTTTGGACCCCATTGCCACAATGTTCAAAATGTGCTGCAGCTATGGACCCCACACTTGCATTTTGGTCACTGTGATGATGGGGGTTTGGACCCCATTGCCACAATGTTCAAAATGTGCTGCAGCTATGGACCCCACACTTGCATTTTGGTCACTGTGATGATGGGGGTTTGGACCCCATTGCCACAATGTTCAAAATGTGCTACAGCTATGGACCCCACACTTGCATTTTGGTCACTGTGATGATGGGGGTTTGGACCCCATTGCCACAATGGTCATGGCCTGCTTGCGTTGTGTGTGCCACACACATTTGTGTGGCACATGTGCTAGGGGTCACATTGTATGTTCGAAGTCATGTTCGGTGTTGTAGGCATTTGACACAGTCTACACACGCTTGTCATGGTGTTGGGGGATGTCTTCTTCTTGCATTCCCTAGGTTGTGGTGTGCTGGTTGTGTCATGCATTATCCATCCTATGGGTGGGGGTGGTAGTGGTGGTAGGCATCCTGCCCCCCCTGGCTAAGGGTGGTAGTAGTGGTAGGCATCCAGCCCCCCCTGGGTGAGGGTGGTAGTAGTGGTAGGCATCCTGCCCCCCCTGGGTGAGGGTGGTAGTGGTGGTAGGCATCCTGCCCCCTGGCTAAGGGTGGTAGTAGTGGTAGGCATCCTGCCCCCCTGGGTGAGGGTGGTAGTAGTGGTAGGCATCCCTCCCCCCTGGGTGAGGGTGGTAGTGGTGGTAGGCATCCTGCCCCCCTGGCTAAGGGTGGTAGTAGTGGTAGGCATCCTGCCCCCCTGGGTGAGGGTGGTAGTAGTGGTAGGCATCCTGCCCCCCTGGGTGAGGGTGGTAGTGGTGGTAGGCATCCTGCCCCCCTGGCTAAGGGTGGTGGTAGGCATCCAGCCCCCCTGGGTGAGGGTGGTAGTAGTGGTAGGCATCCAGCCCCCCCTGGGTGAGGGTGGTAGTGGTGGTAGGCATCCTGCCCCCCCTGGCTAAGGGTGGTAGTAGTGGTAGGCATCCTGCCCCCCCTGGGTGAGGGTGGTAGTAGTGGTAGGCATCCTGCCCCCTGGGTGAGGGTGGTAGTAGTGGTAGGCATCCTGCCCCCCTGGGTGAGGGTGGTAGTGGTGGTAGGCATCCTGCCCCCTGGCTAAGGGTGGTAGTAGTGGTAGGCATCCTGCCCCCCTGGGTGAGGGTGGTAGTAGTGGTAGGCATCCTTCCCCCCTGGGTGAGGGTGGTAGTAGTGGTAGGCATCCTGCCCCCCTGGGTGAGGGTGGTAGTGGTGGTAGGCATCCTGCCCCCCTGGCTAAGGGTGGTGGTAGGCATCCAGCCCCCCTGGGTGAGGGTGGTAGTAGTGGTAGGCATCCAGCCCCCCTGGGTGAGGGTGGTAGTAGTGGTAGGCATCCAGCCCCCCTGGGTGAGGGTGGTAGTGGTGGTAGGCATCCTGCCCCCCGGCTAAGGGTGGTAGTAGTGGTAGGCATCCTGCCCCCCTGGGTGAGGGTGGTAGTAGTGGTAGGCATCCTGCCCCCCTGGGTGAGGGTGGTAGTAGTGGTAGGCATCCTTCCCCCCTGGGTGAGGGTGGTAGTAGTGGTAGGCATCCTGCCCCCCTGGGTGAGGGTGGTAGTGGTGGTAGGCATCCTGCCCCCCTGGCTAAGGGTGGTGGTAGGCATCCAGCCCCCCCTGGGTGAGGGTGGTAGTAGTGGTAGGCATCCAGCCCCCCCTGGGTGAGGGTGGTAGTAGTGGTAGGCATCCAGCCCCCCCTGGGTGAGGGGGGTGGTGGTGGTAAGCATCCTGCCCCCCCGGCTAAGGGTGGTAGTAGTGGTAGGCATCCTGCCCCCCCTGGGTGAGGGTGGTAGTAGTGGTAGGCATCCTGCCCCCCCTGGGTGAGGGTGGTAGTAGTGGTAGGCATCCTGCCCCCCCTGGGTGAGGGTGGTAGTGGTGGTAGGCATCCTGCCCCCCCTGGCTAAGGGTGGTAGTAGTGGTAGGCATCCTGCCCCCCCTGGGTGAGGGTGGTAGTGGTGGTAGGCATCCTGCCCCCTGGCTAAGGGTGGTGGTAGGCATCTTGCCCCCCCTGGGTGAGGGTGGTAGTAGTGGTAGGCATCCTGCCCCCCCTGGGTGTGGGTGGTAGTAGTGGTAGGCATCCTGCCCCCCCTGGGTGAGGGTGGTAGTAGTGGTAGGCATCCAGCCCCCCCTGGGTGAGGGTGGTAGTAGTGGTAGGCATCCTGCCCCCCCTGGGTGAGGGTGGTAGTGGTGGTAGGCATCCTGCCCCCCCTGGCTAAGGGTGGTAGTAGTGGTAGGCATCCTGCCCCCCCTGGGTGAGGGTGGTAGTAGTGGTAGGCATCCAGCCCCCCCTGGGTGAGGGTGGTAGTAGTGGTAGGCATCCTGCCCCCCCTGGGTGAGGGTGGTAGTAGTGGTAGGCATCCTGCCCCCCCTGGGTAGGGGTGGTGGTGCGCATTCAGGCCCCTGTGTGCATATGTGGCATTGGTGATGGGCATCCTGCCCCTATGGTGCTGCTGTTGCTGGTGTAAGTATATTCTGCATCCCTCTGTGTGTGTGTGTGATGTGTCGTGTACGTGTTGTATGTGTTTTGTGGTTGGTGTCTGGCTTACCTTCTGCGCCGTACGCGTCCGTGCCTGTTCCGGTAGTAAATGTAGAATATTGGTATGATCGGGACGAAGGGATTCATGGTTGGTTCATGTCGTTCGTCCTTCTCGTTGCTTCGCGTCGTCCTCGCCGCTTCGCCTCGCCGCTTCGCCTCGTCCTCGTCGCTCGCCTCGCCGCTTCGCGTCGTCCTCGTCGCTGCCGTGTTCGTCTCGGAGCCGTGGATCGTGTTGTGGCGCGAATCGGAGCTTATGTGCGCCTCTCCCGGATGCTTTGACGTGCCGCGCGTGAGCGACGGGTTCGGGCGCGTACGGAAAGCGCATCGGACTCGCTCGGCCGGACGGAGCTGCATTTTTCCTTCCGTGTGACTCGATTCGGCGTTTCCGGATTCGCCTCGGTCGGAGAACAGGACCTGGTTTGGGTGAGTACGGCTCGGCCGGATTCTTTGCTGTTGTGCGCATCGTACTTGCTCGTTCGGTGTGCTGTACGGATCGGTCGGGAAACAGGCTTTCGCATGGCTTTTTTCCCGACCGAATGGTGTTGGGTGCGCCTCCGACCGAGATCGGAATCGGCCCCTTTGTATCCAAATCGGTCCTCAGACCGTACCAAATGCAAACCAAAATCAGTCCTCAGACCGTACCAAAGACAAACCAAAATGGTACCATATCCACAAAGAACCAAAACAAACTAACCTGGTGCACACAGGTCAAACAAATGTATTCTCCACTGCCGACTTTTCGGACCAAACGGTGATCCAAGGGTTTCTCTGTTTAGGACCCCAGCCGGGATGACCACTGGGCGAGGCACCGACCGGTCAGACAGATGGGGCAGCTGCGAGTTCAGAAACTCTCTCGTGCAGGGATCCCTGGTCCGCCCGTCCGACCCGATGATGGCCCGACCTCCTTACCTGTCCGCAGGCGAGGATGGGCCACCCGATGGAGTACCTGTTCGAGAGCCAACTGAAGGAAGTGACCCGATTAGGGCCACCCAGGTCACTCACAACCACCTCTCAGCCTTCCATACAAATGAGGAGTCGGTAAGACAGTAGAGAATACAAACCAAGTATATTTATTTAGGTACACTCGAGCAAAGTCCAGTCTGACCAGCCTCCTGGGATTGCTGCAGAGGGACTGACTTCAGCAAGCATTGTGATACATTATGTACAATTCAGAACCAATAAAGACACGCCCTGACTGGAAATTTCCAGTTGGAAGCAGTTGAACAAAGAAGGTACATGAGGATGAGTTTCGATCCTGAGACCAGGCACACGCTATCTCAATGCCAAGGTCGCTCTGCCTGTGCTCGCCGCTCTAAGGGTGGGAGCAGGCCTATTTAGTGGGAAAGGTATGCACTAATAAGAACAGTGTATTCATTAGCAAAGCAAGGCTCAACCTTGGAGAAACGAAAACTATCGCAGCTGCTTTCAGCAAAGGCAGGGAGAGAAATCAGTTTCGATCATGACTCAAAATGGCGGCCAAACATAAAATGGTGCTGCGAATGCTAAATTAAGATGCACAATACATAAACAGCACAGCTAAAACATTTTTATTCCAACACTACTCTAGGATAACTATTTAAATCACATAAGATAAATATAGCTGATGTAACTGAGCAAATAACCAAATACATTTGTTTGAGATGCACAAATCGCTTTGTCTGTTTTAGAGGAATATTGCTTTCTGAGGGATAAAATGTGAATGGTCAATGTCTTACTTTGCTAAAGACAACTGCAAAAAAGTGATTTTTTTTCTTTAAAGATCTCGGATTGTTTGCATTTGAGTAAATACAACTACGTTCTTAAAATACAATTTCTGTATTGCTGTGCACTATTAATTCTGAGTTTTGTACTACCTTGAGTTGTACGCATATTACAATATGTGTACAAATCTGTCACCCACATTCACCAGTGAAATTCATACATGAACCTCAAGTTAAAAAAACAAGCAGTGCAAATGCAATAGGTCTCGCATTTGTTGGAGTTGAAGTTATTGGTATTATAAATGCCAATGTTTTTTACCTAGCCGTGTTGCAGGGTGCAGTACCATATGTGGCCAAAAGATGTCCCTTTCGACCTCTTATGGCCACATATGGTACTGCAACATGGCTAGTTACAAAACATTAGCATTTATAATGCCAATAACTCCAACTCTAACAAATGCGAGAACTATTGCATTTGCAATGCTTGTTCTCCACAGAGGTTGCTATAAGGTAATTTGGGGGCTTGGTTATGCATTATCTTTGGAATCTGAAATAAAGTCCGTTTGTGGTGAGCTTTTCAGAAGATGACCTTGGTATTGTGGGTTAAGCTTACATGGGATGTTTTTCCATTGTGTTGGATAAGTGTTATAGTGTACATGAGCCGGAGGATATTTTGTTACAATGGCCCTCTTTTTTATATAAAAGAACCCAGCACCAGTGTGTGTGTGTGTGTTTTTTTTCCAGTGTGTAGATTTCTCATAGTAGTGTACTCAACAAAGAAAAAAACGTTTAAAAAATCTGCAGTTTCAGTAGGTAGACAAATGTTTTTGTCAGTCTTGTTCTCTCAGGGGTTTCTCTTTTGTGGTGACATGGAATGAGTGCTAAGGTGGCTACTGGGTTGAATTATACCATGCATCTATTAGGCACTTAAGGGCTGGTGTAAGAGTATCATTTTCACTTTATGTCAGTTAATCTGTCTAATCAAATCATGATTTCAGATTTTTTTGTTGAAAATGCAAAATATATCCTCCTGGGTATGAAAGGGGAGTTGGCAAGATCTTGACTTTATTTTCTTGTCATTTCCCATTTCTTTCCTTGCAGGTTATCCCGTTTTTTTTATTTACCGACGACCAGCTCCACGGCACCGGAAGGTAAATTGTTCCTTCTTTGAAGATGAGGTATAAAGAGGGAGAGTTGAGTCAAGTGTCAAGAATGGAAAGAGTTGGAGCAAGACAACACCTCAAAGATCTGCAGGAGCCTTGCCTGAGGGCAATTTATTCACCCATGCTTCCTTCTATTTGTTTTAATATGGCAGGGGCTGGTGTGTACGTGGTTTTCTAGAGTATAGGGTCCCTTTTTGGCTGATGTTTGGGGATTTAAAACCACTTTCAATGAGTAAGCTTCCCTCACTGTAACACTGAAGTCAAGGATATTACAATGAAGCAAGTCCAGGTGAGAGGGTACAGAACATACATGTCTTTATTTTTCCAGTTCAGGTTCCAGTTGCCTACATAAGATTTGTTTGTGTAACATAACTGAACCCAAAGGAGCAACAAGTCTAATTAAACCAGCCTATTTACTGAGGTTCTCCATTGATATGGATCACTCCCAGCAAGTACATACCAGTCAATCCACACAACGGGTGAAGCATCCTCTGACAGTCCAGAACACAACACACACCTAAACATGCTCGCATACACACACAACACACCAGCATATCATACAGAAAACACAAATACACTGCATTCTGCCACATCAAACAGACACTACTCCAATGCACACACACACTCTCAGTACATCAAACGCACAACACAATTATGTTCTGTGACCTGACCTGCCTTTCACCTCAGTTACTGGCTCTAAGCAACAGGCATTGTGATGTCAGAATTCAATGTAATTTATTTGTATTCAGGAGCTGGGCGCATCACTAGTCATTTATTATAAAGAAATTAAAGATAGCTTTTTATACAGGGATTGCAGAATCCCATGTATTATAGAACAATAATAAAATGTATGGGATTAAGTACTTCCTGCTGTACATTATAAGGACATTGCAAGTCACCAAGGAGTTCCTTGACCATATGGCGGAACGAGGCCAAAGGCTGAGTTCTTTTATATGGCTATGGGACACCAAGGTAACTTGCAATATCCTTATCAAGTATGGCAGGGGTAATTTATTCCCTATAGTGTATGGTCATACCATCACCATTCCCTCAAACCACTTAAATCCTTGGTGCATAGCTCTAGGAATGTTTTCAAATGTGAAAAATAAAAATAGAATCTCTAGTGCAAAAGTAAACACATCAAAAAAGCTGTTACATATTTTGCTGCAAAAATATATTAGAATCCATTTAATACAAGGCAGTTTAAAAAAAAGGTGCAGTCAATTGGAATGTGTAGAAACATGCAGAGATATTCCAACCTTTCTATAATTTCCTTAGTGGTGAAAGAAATAAATATGCTGCCATAAACATCACTATTCTGCTTGTCACTGTACAGCTAAAAAAAAGAGCAGAAGAAAAAAGTCACCCTTTTTTTTGTTCTTTAAACTGCTGCTTTAATTATGCTCCATGTCCTGATATGTCTTTCTCCTGTTAGCTGGCAGCACATATTGTGGCATCAGAACTCAACTGTAATAAATTATTACAGTTGAGTGGCTACGTCATTTCTTTATAATAGGCAACTGGGTGCTTCACAAGCCACCTGCTATAAAGAAATTAGAGACTTTCTTTTATACAAGGATTGCAGAATACCATACATTATAAATAAATTAGAGATTGTTTTTGTATACAAGGCTTGCAAAACCCCATATATTATATAACAATAGTTTACTTCCAATGGAAACAGGGCATCAGACAAAGGTGTTGAACATCTAGACCAAATAAAAATTAACAATGGCCTAGTATGAATGCATTGCAAATACAAGGAGATGATGGACAGAGGGCTGAAACTTTTCAGACACTCATCCCCAGTCACGGATCTGGGTTGAATCCATCATCGTTCTTTAGCTCACATTGCCACCACAGTTCAGACCCAGCCATATGCAAATCAGTCTTCTTGACCCTGTTCCTCATGGAAATAGTCCAGCACGAACTGCAAAGCCAGGTCTTCCCTGGACCAGAAACAAGCACCTTGGGACCAGTTTGGGGGGGGAACACCCCTCACCAGCTAGGCTAGCTTGAATCCAGTGGCAAAGTGAGTAAGGGACCCACGTCTGAGCATAATTGAAACATAGAGCATAACATTTACATTGTCCAGTATATCCCACACACAGTCACAACCAACACTCAAACACCCCATTCCAACACATCACACACACCACACTCCTAACATTACAAACACATTACACTTCAACACATCACATCACGCTTTCCAGAAAAAGGGCAGCCAACAGTTACAGACATACATACCTGTAGATGGTTTCAAGTTCATAGACATACTGAAAGAACATACACTGCAAAGACCTAGACAATATCTATTTCTCATTTATATCCAATGCATAAATGCACGCTTAAATCCAGCCACGCTCATGTCTCACCTATTGTAGCAATGGGATGATTTGCTATTCTAGTTCTAGTCTAAGTATAGATGAGGGCAAATACATGAAAGTAGATTTGGTAAATGTTGAAATTTTCGGAGAAAGATATTTATGAACAGCATATATTTTGGTAATCGGTGTTTTTGAGTCTACATTTTTGCAGTCAATGTATTTAAGTCGATGCTTTTACATGTTACCTCCTAAGATCACCAAGAGATTTTGCTTAAAGAACAATTGCGATCGGTGAGAGTCTCATTTCACCTCTAAAAACATGTATGCAACAAGTGGAAAAGAGAAGCGCAGAAAGAGTGAAAACAAACAGGGAAATGGTCCCCATAAAGCAGAGCTCCAACGTTCCTTATTGCCTAAGGTTGCGAGGGCACTTGAGCGCTGCAACAATCTTTACTGCTGCACAGACCTGCTTTTAAAATGATAAGAAAATTGATGCTATTTTTTGCACCTTGTTGCACTAGTTAGTTCATGAGGGCCAACTTTTGCACGAGGTCCTTGGAAAGAAAAGTTTACTTCCAGTAAAAATATCTTCTTTTTTATTGATGTGGCAGCTCAAATACGGATAAAGTTTCCATGCTATGAAAGTTTCCTTGATGTGATCTTGTGGAAAATCAGATTCAAGACGCTCAGCTCAGGGTGGCCTTGGATATGCAAATGAAGCATGAACAGAAGAGGCGTCTGTTGATAACAGTGGCCTACAGCTCTCAGACAAATGAAACCAATTTGTCTTCTTTACCCCTAGTTTATCTACTCAAGAGCTCCACTCTTGCTTGACAATGCAAAGAGGCAATAACATAGAAGCCCACCAAATGCTCTTGGGGGAACAAAGGCAACAAGAAAGCACTGACTTTGTTTAATCCAAATAAATTGTGAACTTATTTTGATTTTCGTCTGACGCTTTCTTTACTCTCACTAAAATATCCCAAAAATGAATGTAGGCTTTCATGTAGGAATATAAAAAGAAATAACAATACTAATATATTACAATAGTTTACTTCCAAGGGAAGGGAAACAAACGTGTTGAACAGCTAGACCAATGCAAATAAGCAATGGCCTAGTATGCTTGCAGAGGATGAATAATTAACATGGGTATCCAGTATTTCCTGCTTCCTACACTGACTAAAGCAGCATATTTAGTGGGATAAATGATACCTGGAGCTCAGCTGTTCAGTTGAAGCTGCTAAAGCGCTTTTCTCTGTGCATATTCAGGGCCCATAAGGCGCTCTCTGATGAACTGAGATTCACAACTGAGGCTACTCACCAAACCAAATACATTTAAATAACATTAAGCACATTAGGCTCCACAAGGAAGACAGAGAGTGGTCAAGTTTCAAACCATGAAGGTTTATTGAAAGGTTAAAAAGATCTACAAATTCAAGATCATCAAAATAGTATCAATCAGTAATCAATAAACTAACGTATTAATCAATAGGAAGTTCAAATCAATAAAACTCATAATCATAGTTACGTAAATCAGTTCTGCCATAAAGAGAGCACCCTAAGTTGTCTCGAAGTGGAAAAAATCATGTCTGCAATAAGTCTGGGGAAAAGTCTGAAAGGTTCTGAATTCTCATCTACATTGCTCTAGCTTAAATCACAAAATTCTAACATTTGAGACACCTTCATACTGTTCTCATAAAACACTCCAATAACGTTAAGCAACACGAAGATAATCTAAACTCATTATTTTCTCAGGATCTTTCACAATGAGGCTCTGCTAATCATCCTACAAACTTAGGGGTCTATTATAATGGCGGGTGGATCGCCACCGCCCGAATGGTGGTGGCGATCCGCCCGCCATTATTCACCACCCGCCTCTCATTTCCCCCGCGCCATATTAGGATGGCGGACGGGACCCTGGCGGACGGAAAGACCGTCCGCCGGTTTTCCGCCGGTCAAACAAGAGACCGGGCGGAAAAGGGTAATGATATGGTGGCGGTGTCTGCAAGACACCGCCATCCATATCAAGATGCAGGCGGTGATGTGCCTTTCCATGGCGGCGTTGCCGCCATGGAAAGGCATGCGGAGTCTGCATGTGGGGGCCCGTTGCGGGCCCCCAGGGTGTTGGGGGTTGGGGGTGCACATGGGGGGTACCTATGGTACCCCCCTGCATTTGCATGCACAACGTGGCAGGCACCGCGCGGTGCCTGCCACGTTGTGCATGCAAATGCACAAATGCCTTTTTTCACATTGCGGTGGGTGCTGCTGAGAGCACCGCCCGCCGCAATGTTAAAAATGCGGGATGCGCCCGCCAGTGTGGCGGGCGCATCCTAATTGGATTTGCGGGACCGCCGCATACATAGGGGGCGGTCCCATTTGCTGAAACGATGGCGGGCGGACTTTGTCCGCCCGCCATCATAATGATGCCCTTAGTTATCTACAACATAACAAGGTACATTGGACAGCTTGTTTCTGCATTTGCACATGCTAAAATTAATTGAAAGATTCGACAGCTATCAAACAAAGAAAAACATTTCACATGAGAACGAAAACAAGGACACATGGTATTTGAAAATGTGAAGTCAGATTCTACTAGAAATAAAATAAAATGTATTGTGAATCAAGATGGCAAATATAGATTAACCATTTTAAAATGCTGGCCTAAATTAGCTAAGGTCAATCTAAATGTGAATGTTTCACAGTTAATACATTTGTGTGTATACGTGTTAATGATATGAATGCAAAACATTTAATTTAAAAAATAAATCCATCATAGCCAGAACTTGTTTGATGGGTTAGGACCTTGACCCAGTCAAGATGCTCATATGTTCGAACAACCAATGAAACTGCAGCGGCCATAATGGCTGCCAGACCTGACTGTCTGAAATACTTTATAAGTCCAAAAGGTTCTATAAGGCCACGTTATTTTCATCTCCTATTGGTAAAGCCAGGCAGCATCAAAAATGGTCTAAGTTAGAGTGGATAATCACTGCAAAAGATTTCTTTGACACTGGAAAATTAGTGTCATAAATATATCTAGAGATGTCTGTTTGCTGCTTCCAAAATACAGTCATGATGAAAGTGGTGAACAATTATTTCTTCCCTCCCAAACCAGTGCTTAATTTGAGCCGGTGATTTCTGGTGCTTGGAACCGGCACTTAATTGTCAGCACCGGGGCCTGTGACAGTCTGCCACAAGGTGGCGCTGTCTAGCCAATTTAGAGATGACCACAACAGCAGTTAATTATTAACTCAACATACAATAAAAAATTAATATTACCTGCCACCCAAGCCATTCTTATAGCTTTGGGGGCCTGAAATAGTCTGAACTGTCACACTTGTAGGAATGTGAATGTTAGCACTTGTGTTGTTACTATTATTGGCGTAACTGGCAGAGGCAATGTGTGGTACAAGGTGCAATGGCACAGTTGGGAGCTTGGGGGACAAGTTAGAATAAACGGGAACCTCAACTTTGAATCCAAAACGGAAGACTGGAAACCAGACCCTTCAATAAACAAAAGGCTTTCAGAGTCGGATAATGACTGGATTTTGGTGGGGGGCACATTATTCCTCTGCAAGGGGAAACCTGCAGGACAGCAATTGAGAAGCAAGGTCAGCGATCTAGTTGCTGAACCTGAACAACATAGCCAGAAGTGGAGTCCTGACGCATGATTCGAGGATACAATCAGCTGGTGGCCGAGAAGGGAAGCAGAGGAGGAGCAGAGATCGGACAGACAGGGAACGAACCAGGAGGAGCTTGATGTGGAGGGAAAACCAGACGAAGGGACAGGATGGAGTAAGAAGCTGCCCAAAGGTCCCAGCAGCCTGGCAACCCTAAGGAGAGAGGCTCCATGGACCGGAATGCCGCAACCCTGGTGCAGGGTCGTGGCTGCAAGCAACTGACTCGTACACTATTCACGGGGGTGGCTCGGTGGATAGTAAGGTCCTGGCGTGGAGAGGAGGGCACAAGATGAAGCATGCAGGCGGGACTGGCTGCACCACAGAAGGGTGATTGAGAGGTGATGGTTATGCAGGTGGTGGAATACACAGAGTTGGTGATGGCAGCACTGGATGTATTGTTGAAGGGAAATACTCAAGAGACTCTATTGGTTTTGTTCATTTCAAGGTCACGAGATCTTTGAGGGCAGCTGGGTAGACCGGGAACTGTGGGCATCCATAGAGAAAGAAACCCTAAAGAACCACAGGAGAGATTCCAAGAACCCATATCCTTCATGTTTTGTTGATCCTAGATGTTTATAGCTCTTATTATTTAAATTAAAGCCCGCTAATAAAACATGACTGGACTGTTGTGGTGTTTGCTGCCTTGTGACACCCTCTATGATCTTTTGCTGAAATCATTAACCCCAATCGTTTCAAGATCTTGCACCTTCAAAAAATCTTATACTAACAAAATAAATTCTGGAAAAATGGGATCGTTTGATGAAAAATGTAAGACAATGAAATCAGACTTACAAAGCGTGTTCCAAAGCGAATCCTTCAGACAGGTTATAAGGGCAGCCAGACAGTGATAAGTTGCTAATTATGAAGACATAAGGCATAGTTTGCAAACAGACAGTGGCTAGTGCTGGAAAAATTTCTGTAGAGAACGACACGCAGGCCTTTTGGAGAATGATCAGGGAAGGCCTCAGAGTAACGAGAAACGTTTTAGAAGCTAATATCGCTGAGGCAGCATGGGTAAAGCATTGCAGGACAATCCTCAATGCTACAACCGATATCTAGGTCTTATAATTAGCAATACACTAAAATGGACAACCCATTTACAAACCACCATTGGTAACTCAGAAGCCTCCACAAATGCAATTTTAAGGATTGTGTCTAAGCACAGTTATAGGTTCTCCATCTACATTGACAAAGTTTTTCAAGCAAAAGTGAGAAGCCAAATTCCCTATGGTGCAGAGCTATGGGGGCTTTATAGGTCAAGAGAACGCATAGAAGGCTGCGAGACAAAGTTTTGGAAATCACTAGTTAAATTACCAGCAAGCTTCCTGACAACGGTATTGTGGGTGGATGTTGGCTACTCCTCAATTGAGTTCAAACGCCAGATAGCCCCCATTAAATATGGACTTAAAAGGCTGAGTTCAAGAACTGCTCACCTTGTGGATTAAGCCTGGAAAGAACCCTTCTCTATGCAGCCTAATTCTAGCTCTGTCATTCAATGGCATAAGGAAACAGAGAGGCTGGGCATAGCGCTATCCTCAAACTTAAATTTGCTGTCATGCAAAAGGCAAAATGCCCATAATAAATAGGCAATCTTCGATCTTAAAACTATAAAAAACAATGCTCCCCCTTGGAAACCTAAAAAAGAGTTACCACGTTGGCTTGTTTGACCCATCCCCACAAGCTCAACAATACCTTGTTTTGCTAGCAAACTACAGAGAAAGAAGACTGTTTGTGGAGTGGGTGTAGCTGGTCCTAAATACATTTAAAAACAGATGCAACCAGGAGGTTACAGACAAATGCCTATGTGGAGAAAAAGAGGACTTGAAACATTTTATGTTAGCTTGGACTGTATTGGACCTAACCTTTAAGGCAAGGTTAGGTCCAATACAGTATCTAAGATCCTAAGCAAACAGCATCCTGGATTCTGGAAATAAGGCCGACCTTATATTCTTTTTGTTTACCGACTTTGTGGAACATGTGACCAGGGCAACAGTCCTATACCTGAGGCGCAGCTCGGACATCCGCACAAAACTTCAGACTGTTTAACAAGTACACTTTTTAGTGTTAATGCTTGTTATCCCGTTTAAAAAAAAAAAATTGCGAGTCGCTTCGGCTGTCAGCCTAGTGCTATTGTTTTACGTCCGTGGACTACTTGGGCATGAAATATTTGGTTCTGGTTTAGAGTATACAGTATTTTAGCTTAGTTTTTAAGCCCATCTTTAAACTTTTTTATATTTTGCTTTTAATTGTATGTGTGAAAGGCAGGTGTGCTTTATATTATGGGCCGAAACATTTTAATAAATTTACAATTCAATTTAACACCAAAATAGAGCTGACACATTCACACGCATGAGAGAATAATTAAGACGTGCTATTGTAAACTAGTTTTGCCTTATATGTTACACTGAGGGGCATATTCTCAAGGATCTATCGCCGAGTTATCGGCACTTTATCGCAGCCAAAGTCGCGATAAATTAATCGCCCCACACAAGCTGGCACTAACAGCCCATAACACCAGTTTACCTGTGAAAGCAGTCGCAAAAAACATCGCCACAGATGACCCCGGCAACTAACGCTAATGATATGCAGAGTAGGCGTTCCCGTGCAAAAATCCACGACAACACCACTCCACAACATTCCCAACGACCAGCCACATCGGCGATAAGATCACAAAACATACAATAAGGCGCGTTAGCAGCAGGAAATTAACACCTGCTCTTACCTGGTGTAAAGTCGGACGACAACTGACACCAGACAAGGGAGCACAGCCCATAGCCACACATGAAGAACAACAGATGCCCTGGAGCAACCGATCAGGCAGCCCGGAGCCCCAATAGGCCAACAACACCCACCGCCACCACCCCCAGGACCCTACCACCCCCACCCCCCGGGGCCCAACCCCGGGCACCCCCCACATCCCCCCTTTGGACAAAGATATTGCACATCAACTTCACGAAACCATAAACCAAACAAATCGCCAGAAGTCGCACAATCATAACACCTAACATACATGTGTGGTCAGAAAAAGGGAAATCATACATTCATATCATAATATCCAAATAATACGTTTATCACAGAATAAACCAAAAACAACAATTCTGAAGAGGCATGGCGGGTCTTTTCAGGACATTCTGTAAGTCACAGCCTGCAAAACAGAAATCTGGATAAGAAGGTGTGCCATGCGCCCATCAAAGTACAGAGAGAGAGAGCGAAAGAGAGAGGGAGAGAGGGAGAGAGAAAGAGAGAGAGAGAGAGAGGGAGAGAGGGAGAGAGAAAGAGAGAGAGGGAGAGGGAGAGAGAAAGAGAGAGGGAGAGAGGGAGAGAAAGAGAGAGAGAGAGAGGGAGAAAGGGAGAGAGGGAGAGAGAAAGAGAGAGAGAGAGAGGGAGAGAGGGAGAGAGAAAGAGAGGGTGAGAGAGTGCCGACACTGCAGACCTAGGCCTCACTGCTCACCTGCTGCCACCGGTGTGTCTCCAACCACGTGCCGGTATACACAGCAGTCCCCCAGGTCCCTTATCTGAAACAGTGTCCAGAGACATGAATGGCAGAGTCCATACAGTTGCACACGCCATCATCGCTTGCCCGCCCCTGCGCACACAGGCTGCTGCACCCCAGCCCCTCCCGCCGCCCAGCGGTGATTGCCCGCACCTGTGCAACCAGGCCTCACTGCTCACCTTCAGCCACCGGCGTGTCTCCAAGAGGGCCCACCACGTTCCGGTGGGATCTCCAAGCCCGGGGCCTGCGACCATGGCACCCTCCACATCATGCAGCCCCTCACCGCGGGCTACCAGGTCACACACCTGACTCTGGGTCTTGATTTCGCAATCACAGAGACCACATCAGTGCATACGGCATCATTGCAGGCTGCACACCCGCTCAGCGCTTGAGGTGCCACTAACTCTGTGAACCGCGAGGCAACGCCACGTGGCGGGAGGCCCGCACTGCCTGCTGGCTCAGGCCTACACTGGGGTCCAGCAGGTCTCACACTGATCCTTGCCAGTCTGGACCACCAGGACGGCGCATCATTGCAGGCTGCACACCCGCTCAGCACTTTAGATGCCCCTATCTCACTGCACCGCAAGACACCGTCCCGTGGCGGTGTGCCTGTGCCTGCCGCAGTGTATCCGGTGCCACCAAGTCTGTGTACCGCTAGCCATGGACCCTTAATGATTGAGTTCCGTGGTGCGGACGCCATCATGTCACCCCCGGCACTGGGCAATGTGAGGTGGCAGGGCCCTAGGCCCTCATGCATACATGAGAACTACACGGAGACACCCAGTTAGAGAGTGGAAATGGCGTCCAGCACGTGCGCCAGGCCCTTTTATTGGCAGGGTCACATGTCCTGTGACGCCTGTGCTGGATGGGTGTGGTGTGGGTGTACACCAGCCGTGAGGGAGTGGCTGTGGCATGCTGACAACTAGACCTGTGAGCTGCAGATCCCTACAGTGAAGACCTGGGACATGTGGCGTTGTTGTCCCCCCCTGTGTGCGTAAGCGGAGTGGGCTGTCTTGGCGTATGCCAGTACAGCGTAAGGGTGTGAACAATGAACCCGGAGCTCTGGGCGTGGTTCCGTCCTGGGCTGGACAAGGAAGTGACTAATGGATGTGTCTCTGTTGTAGTGTCGGCGCCACCCGGACCGCAATCGGCAATCTGTCACCCTGTGACAAAAGTCCCACAACATGAGCAACATGGACGTAAGGGGGAATCACTGACCCTGCATTCATCCATACTTCCACACTTGAAAGATCAAAGACATGACACATCTGTGTGAATATGAATGTTTATTGCACATTCAGTGGAGTGTTGCAGCTGGAGCAGTACAGGGCCATGCCAACCCCACTTTACATTGTTGGCCCGTGGAGGGCCAGACAGAGTCCTTCAGGGAATGACAGGTACATCAGGAGAGGAGGAGTTCAGTCCGCAGTCTGATAGCTGTGTCATTGGTGACCAAACAGAATTTGGCAGTCCATGTCGCGGTCCAAGGTGAGTGTCGCAGAGTGCATCGGAGGACAGTGGAAGGTGATGATGCAGAGGGCAGAACCAAGCAGAAACAGGCCACATGGCGGAGATGAATGCTACTGCATCCTTCTGACCACGAAGGCAGATTCATCCGCATCTTCGTCCTCTGCTGTTGCATGTGCCTCACATGTGGGTGGTGGTGTTCTGTCTCCAGCACTGTGTGGCAGTGACACCTCAAGGGCCGGAGGTGGAATGTCTGCTGCACTGTGTGGCACTGACACATCAGGGGCCGGAGATGTGGATGGGGTGGTAGCAGCAGCATGCATCAGCGCCAGACCTTGTGGCAGCAATGACATGAGGAGGGCCTTTAGGGCATTGAGGGACCCAGCTACCTCTCGCTGGTGTGCAGCCGTGGCAGCCGCTCTTTCCACCTGCGTCCGCTCCATGTTCTCCATGATCCTCCGCATGTGTCCCAACTCCCAGGCGAGATCGCTAGACAGTCGTTCTTGTCGCAAAGTCAGGACTCTAGCGATGTCAGCCATGGTCCGTTGGAGAGCATGGAGCAGATTGTGGGTGTCCGTTAGGGACTGTGAGTGGTCCCTGATGGGACTCAGACATCCACGTATGGCGTCTAGTTTGGCTGCCATGCGATCGAACCCCATCTGCATCTGTTCAGCCAGCTTCTCCTGGCACCCCAACACACGGCGTTGGAAGGCCATGTGTTCGTTGTGGGGGTCCTGGGAGTCAGCCGTGGTGGTGGGTGCTGCCTGCTGTGTGTTCTGTGCAGGGTGTGGGTTCTCCTCGTGGCAGCTGGGCTGCCCTGCTTCTGGAAGTGGGCTGCGGAGGCTGTCCACGAGCTGTTGGAGGGCGTTGGAGTCGAAGGTGTGGTGGTCCTCTTCGTCATCAGAGTAGAGAGGTTTGGACTGCTCCGCAGGAGGTGTTGGATTTCCCCCTGCAATGTGAAAGGGAGATGCAGTTTCACATTGTGTTCACATATATGTTGACACATTGTACATGTTTACATTCAGACTGCATGACAATGTACATTGTGACTGTTTGGGGGGAGCTGCCTATTTGATGCGGGACAGTGGACATTCCGACTACATCACGGATGTGTGTTTGTACTTGTACATTGTCAACTAACATTTCCCTGCAATGCCAAATGTGATTGGCCAGTTTCTACGCACATGCAGCACCAGTTGTGTCCTCTGTTCTGTTGTGGACGTGTTGCGGTTTGTACCACATCGTTGTCAGTGTTGATGTGCTCTGCATGTAATGTGTGTGTGCCGCATTTTGGGGGAGTCGCCCCTGCAGCTCTGATGTAGCTGTCCCTTATCCCTTACCTCGGGCTTCTGTGCTTATGCGGTGCTGAGATGTTGCATACCTGTGTGCATTGGTCTCTTGGTGGGAGTTGGGGGTCTGGGGCATGGTTTGTCTGCAGATGTGCTGTGCTTAATTGTGCATGTGTGCCATTGTGCCCATCTCCCCCCGGTCCCCCCAGTCCCTGGTCGTTCTCACCCTGTTGCTGTTGTGTCCGGTCATGTTGAGCAGTGTCCGGTCCCCCAACTCCTGCCACCGTCTCCCCACTGATGACTGTGGACACCATTTCCTCCATCTCGTCCAGCTCCTCCTGTGGGGCTGGACTCCCACCTCCAGTCTGCATTGCTGCCTTCCGGTTGTTTGCGAGTTTCAGCTTGGTTTTGCGCTTCACATCATTCCAGCGCCTCTTGACTTCGTCCATTCTCCTCCTCAGCACTCCGACTGCATTCACCTTGTCCACTATGGTCTGCCATATTCCATTTTTAGTTGCCAGTGACACAGTGGAGGTGACGAACAGTGTTTGATGGTGTTCTATCACCTCCGTTATCAGGATCCTGTTTTCCTGCGGACTGAACCGCTTCTTCCTACTCTCTTGTCCTTGCCCTTCCCTGACCCCGAGGTCCCAGGCTGGTCCTCCGGGGGGCTTGTGGTGTTCTGGTTGTCCTCTGTACTTGCTCCGGATGCCTTCATTGTGCTTCGCTGTTGTTTGGCTTTTGTTTGTATGTTTTTTTTCTACTTTTATAGTGCATTTTCCCGCATGACGCGCGGGAATTGCAGGCCAGTGGCTGGTTTTCGCAGATTTTTGTATCACGATTGGCGTCATCGCTACTATTTTCGCGTTGGGGTTTCGCGTTTTTGCGGCATTGCGTTGATTTTAACGCGTTCATTTGACGCGTTATCGTGTGATTATCGCATGGTACCGCCGTGTTGGGAATGCCACGTTGACACAGCGTTATTTTCCCGCAATGGACTGCGATGTGACGTGTTGCGTTAAGCTGGATTTGCGGTAGTTATCACACGTTCTTGAGAATATGCCCCTAAGTGTGTATCTTTCTTTCAAACGTGAGTTTCTCACCAGAACCAAGTTCTGGTGTTTTCTTTTATCTGTCTTGCAATATCATGATCCATTCTATCCATCTTGTCATAATTCTCTCTTTTGAACAGAAATCTTCATTGCAGTTTTAATTTTAGAAACTGTCTTCTAATAACTGTAATTTCCTTATTGTATGATAGGGCCAATCGAAAGATGCCTCGTTCATTCTGCTCAACTCTGACAATTCCAAGATGTCAGCCATATTCACAGATCGTGCGACCACGGCATTTGCTTCAGTCAGGAGGGGTGTGCCAGCTGTAATCTTAATATTGTGATTATGAATAGGCTTTCCTATGACTTAATTTGAGACTCATCTGTTTTGAATTGCTCTTTGTCGATTATCTCTTGCTGTGCTGTATTATAAGAGGAGTCATAAACAGAGCATCTTCATCTATTAGCAGAGCTGTCACTCTTCTTTTGCTCTGGTCTCAGCACTTGGTGTTCTTTTGGCACATCATTGTCATTACTTTCTATGGTATGTTTCAAAATGAAAAGGCAGCAGTGCAAATATAATTGAGATATCACAAAACACAGCTATCATGTTCATAGTCACAGCTGGGTATCCTGTTCCACCATGATGGATAAAATACAGGTTACAAACTTGCATTGGCAAAGCCAATAGATCGGGGCTTGGAAATCCTTTGATTTATTTTATTTTTTATATGTTTTTTGCAAACGTGCAATAGGCATTAAGTGTAAAAGTAATGAGTATTAAAAATGCTGTTATCTAATTATGACACGCAAATATTTGCAAAAAATAAGTACAAAAGGAAACATCACAAAAATAAATTTAAAAACACATGAAATGGAAGAAGAAATGATATTGTGTTTTGCCTACCAGACAGGACAATGAAGTGGACTACTTTTTAGGCAGCTGTACACATGTGCACAAGCCAAATGCCATCATCCATAGTTAAGACAGCCAATGGTTGAAGTGGGCTGACCCACTGCACCATGTTGTGTGCACTGGCAGCGATAGCCCCAATCTAGTTATGGTTCGGTCAGAGTTTCCATAGGAAAGGCATTTTTTATTTTCTTAACAGCTTTGGTGCCTGTTAATCAATCTGCACAAATGTTTCTTCATGGCAAGTTTCATGCAGATCTGTCAAGCTGGGACCAAGAAAAAGGGGGGTCCAAAAGTGACCTTTCCCATTTTAATTCCTATAGCATTCTTTGCTCCTCGATTCAGAGAAACATGGGTGTCCGAAATTACACCAAATTTGGGATGAAACTAGACCTTTACTCAAGGAAGTGCTTTTGGTTAGTTTGGTGTAAATCTGTTCGGCTGTTTTCGAGAAATTAGTGTTTAGAAAGGTGCTCAGTATAGGCATAAAGAAGCTAAGTGCTTGAGATATCTGGGTCCGTATTACCCGAGTGCCCTGGGGGCACAACCGGTGTTTGTGCCCACCTTTGCGTGCCCCAGGGCACTTTGGTATTATAGAAGGGGCCGTAGACGCTTGTGTTTCCACTTCTGTAATACCGATAGCTCTGGCACACATAAAGCACCAGCGCTATCATCAGAGGGCGTTCCCTCGTTTTCATGGGGGTGTGGCCCATGCAAATGAGGGAATCCCTTTGCTTCAGCGCCTGTGCCGTATTACAGATGCGGGCGCAGAGGCAAAGAAGCTGTCAGGAGGCATACTGACAGTGCGCTACCTAAAAGGTGGTGCACTGTCTGTGCGCCCCCTGATGGTAGCCAACTGGAGGGGGGAAAGAGGGTCCAATGGACCTCTCAGACATCCCCTTGCCCCTTCAAATTGTGGGCGAGTTGCCACCTGTGCAGTGAACCACGGAGCGGCTGCTTCAAAGCCGCTTCGTATTTCACTTGAATGCATTGGCCCCATGGCAGAAGAAGTTTGCAGCTGCCCGGGGGGCAGGGCATTCATTGTAATACAGGGCACTCTCCTTGTTTGCGCAGGGCGCATCTTTTGAAAGGTGTGCCCGGTGCTAACGAGGAAAATGCGCCACATTCCATAGGACGGCCCCTGGACTGGTAATTTGTAGAACCTCTGTGCTGCCATTGTGCCTATGACAATGGTTTCCTGACGTTGCGCGGGCCTTGAGACACATTGTCTTGGGGTGCATTGTTCCCACACACACTGATGTCTGCAACAGCAACACATTTCGTTCGTTTTAAACTATGGCTACACCGTGGTCCTTTTTTTAGGTTTTGCCCTCACAGCGCTCGAGCTGAGCTTACGAAGTCTTTAGTATTTAAAAAAAAATTATCTTAAAAGTGGCTTACAGCCTGGCCTTACTTTTCATTTGTTCATATGCTTATCACTCTTTTTTAGGTCTCGCCTAGGCAGCGCTTGTGCTGTCTGTTCGAGACATGCTGTTTTCAAGTATGGGCTTGAAGCTGCGCCCAGTTACCACCCATCTTTTCAATTGGCTCCTGTTACTGTCCTTTGTAAATGGTGGCTTTTGATTCATGAATAGGCTTAGTAGTCCCACCTTAGTACCTACTTTTCTCCTGTTGTAACCTCCCATAAGGAATGCCCCTATAACATGTGTTGTTACTCGGTATGTTTTATTTACAGTCTGTGAGCACTATTTTCTGAAACGACTTTCTCCTATTGCACGCACGACACGCTGTCCTGCAACTGCTTGTCTTTTTTTAAGGAGCGCTTCAACAATGGCGGCCCCGCCATTAACGATGCACACGCCCTAATATTTTTTTTTAAAGCAGTGCAGCACTCTGGGCTTTCTCTTATTTTTTTTTTAAGCTGCGCTTTTTTTTCACCAGCGTGGAACACTTCTGGTTCAACAATTGCGGCTGCGCTTTTCTCTTCTTATGCGCGGCTCGCCCATTAGACATGGACATGGATGGCACCATTTTGTTTTATAAATAGGCACACCGTGCTAGAACTTTAACAATGGCGACCTCATCCTTTATTTTGTTGTGCGCCGCTGCCAAAATACAATAGGTCTGTGCAACATTCTAATTTTCTTTTCTCTGCATGGCCCGCCGTAAATAATTCAGGAGAGGTGGGAGGAGGGGTGACTACCGCTTGGAGTCGTTGCTGTGGAGTGACAGCAAAAATCTGGTGAAACAAAGAGGGCATCGCATGCCTAGCACTCAGCTTGCATGATCTGCAAGGTGGGACTTTCATTCCCAGTTGTTAGTAGTGCCCGTTCCTACCACTAATCTCCCCTCTGACTCTCTTGTTGCTTTCTCCTATGATGGGCTTGCCTTGCACTGGACCCAGAGCTCCAAATCAGCTCTGACCCCACAACTCAGGATGAGATGGAGCGGAGGCAGCCATGGCCCAGCCGCTACCTATGGCTGCAGCTTCAAGCTCTGGGCTTCCAGGAGGCACCTCCAACCACCGGCAAGACGCTGAACCCCACAACCCTGAGAGTGTAACTGCGGAATAATTCTCATAGTTGAGATTTGAATACAGTTATGCTTACCACATTATTTTAGGGGTTTATTTTCGTAACCTGCTCGGGTCCCTGTTTGCTGGGAAATGTCTTTAAATTAATGTAGGTGTTTGCACATTAGCACCTGGATGCAATCATCTTCAATGAATATGCAGTTTCCGCACCCACACTCTTTGATTGTTGATCCTTTCATTACACCAAAGGAAATAAACCAATGTTTCATCGCCACAAACTGAAGCATTCACAGCCAAAACAGGCGACCTCTACCCTGCATTTGTGCCACCTAACTTCCTTTTTTTTCACCTCATACTGTGGTCTTCTATATCACTGTGCTCTTCTGCATCACTGTGCTTTGTTTAGAAAATGCTTTTCCCCTTTCTTTTATTTTGCGCAGCTCTCACAAGAACATTTTGTAAAAGTTACATTGTGCGCTTTTAGTAACATTAATGGTGGGCGCAAAGCGCACTAAGCTAGTAAAGGGTGCACTACCGCAGGCTATAATTAGGTTTCCCTGTGGTGTTGTAAAGGGACCTCTATTAGTCACATAAGGTACTGCACCCTTAATACAATTATAAACAGAAATATTGCAGCTCAGACTTGCATTAAAGGTGCAGTACCTTATGTAGCTAAGAGAGGTCCCTTTACAACTCCACAGGGAGACCTAGTAGCAGCCTTTGGTGCTACGTCCTTTCCTTGCTTCATGGAATTTCTTTCATCACTTAATTTTTGCATTTGCAATGCCAATAGCTCAAACAGTCACTAATGCTAGATCTATTGCATTGCAAATGCTTGTTCCTTGCTTGCTATTGGTTGCAACATGCAATTTCCTGTTGCGTTCATCTTTCTCTTTGTTTGTTTTCTTATTAGTGGAGCTTGGACCAAGTACTCCCTTTGAACTTTTCCTTCTCCTTTAATGGCACTATTTTTTCTTTATGATTAAGCATGTTTGGCGACTGAGCAACCCGAAGGTATTGGAGCGCTTTACACCAGTTCCTTTACACAAGGACACATTCATTTTTGTAGACACAGGAAGATTAAGTGATTTTCCCAGAATCAAGGATGCTGAGCTGATGCCAAAACTCAAACCCAGCTGCCCAGCTCATAGTCGGCCGCTGTGGCCCTTACGCTACATCCTCTCCCAAGAGTACTTCACATTATCTCCCTACCCTCGGCGCCACATTTTGTGATTACAGCCAAATCACTTAGGGGCATATCCACAAGGAGCTATCGCCAAATTAACGGCACTATATCGCAGCCAAAGTCGTGATAAATTTACCTCCCCATTCACAAGCCGGTGTTAACAGACCACAGCACCAGTTTACCCACGATAGCAGCCGCAAAAAACATCGCCACAGAGGACCCCCGCAAATATCGCTGAGATGCAGCGTAGGCGTTCCTGTGACAAAAGCCGAGACAACAGCACACCTCAACATTCACAACAACCAGCCACATCCGCAATAAAAACACAAAACAGGCGATAAGGCGCGATAGCACCAGGAAATCTACACCTGCTCTGACCTGGTGTAAAGTCGGACGGCAGCCAGCACCACAAAAGGGAGCACAGCCCAGGGCCACCTCCGAAGGGCAACAAATGCCATGGAGCCACCCATCATGCGGCCCGGACACCCAAGAGGGCCACAACACCGACCTCCACCACCCCAGGACCCCAACCCACACCCGAAACATCCCCCCCCGGACCACCACAGACGCAGCGCAGACAAAGACAGCGGAACCCCAGGAAACGACCAGCCGCACAGACCCAACATCTGACAATGTCACCTTCCACTACAGGCTGAAAGGGACAACCAACCTACGCATCCTGACCATCATCGCCCAACAGGCCTACGGCAACAACACAGCGGACAACCAACATCCCACCCCACACAAAGCTGATGGCGTGGCTGCACCTGTTGGACCCTGGGACCCCCATCCAACACCCACCAGAGTCGGAGGAGTCTCACAGCCAGCCACATCCAAGTCCCCCACACCTGTCCTGGACATCACCATCACCCTGGCACCCCAGTCCCCATACGTACAACACAATGCGCAGGATCCGCTGGAGACCAAGCAAGGACCATACGCCCAAGCAGGACGTACACACGTGTTGGGGGAAATACACAGCACACATGTACCACCTGTGCCCCCTGGTGACACAGCACACAATCACCGCAACAGGAAGCACACATCTCACATCAATGTGCAGGCAACAACAGAACACCGTGGAACACCCAACAATGTCGCCTTCAAATACACAGCCAGTGTGCATGTTACCTTCATCCTCCGAAAGTCCATCATCACCCAGCGTACCCCGGATGGCAACAAGGGAATAGCACAGCCCCTTGGCAACATACAAATGAACACCCCACACACCTCAACTCCACAACCATGCAACTCACAACGCTGGCAATGCACACGTCACAAAATCACATACAACTGTCACGACAATATGCCCACCCACCAGACACGACAGAACAACTTACAATGTCCACATGGGCAAGCCCTGAACATGAACCAGCAACGGCATGGCACCTCAGCCACATAATAGCCAAATGTGGGGAGAGGTGGCAACCAGGCATGTGTGAAGGATGCAGTAGAACCATGATTGGGAAAATACACAATGCCAAGAGTGCCGGAGATGTGCTGGACACCTCGCAGTATGCAGAACACACCCATATCCATGGCGACATACACCGCTTGTGTATGGAGTGTAGTGGACAGTGGACGCCACCATGTCACCACAGCCAGTGGGGGACCTCGCGGAAATGTTGCCTGTTACGCCCCCCCCTAAGCGTCACCGGAGTGGGATGGCCCGGCGTAAGCTACGCCAGCGTAGGGGTGTGAATAAAAAGCACATAGGCCTGGGCGTGGTCCTCTTCCGGAAAGACCCACGTCTCTGCCAGGGCGGCACCTCCCACCCCGCCACGAGTCCGACGCCGCCCCCGTGTGCGGAGTTGCCTGCGATGCTGTGCGCCTGCCGGACCCCGGCACGCTGGACCACGAACCCGTCAGGCCCGCCCCTGCGCAGCCAGGCCACACTGATCACCTGCCAACACCGGTGTGTGTCAAGGAGGGCCCACCACGTGCCATCGCAAGGACTACCCTGCTGACCAGTAGGTCACACATCCAGCACCTAGTCGCAAAGCACGAATGGCGGAGTCCACACCAGTGGTCGCATGGAGAGGTGTAAGAGGAAGACACGGCTCAATCCGGATGAATGCCTGGTCACATAAACGGAGGTGACCGAACACGTGGTGCCACTGAACCTGAACTACGCAGGCCGGTGGGGCCATCCAACCTATGCCAGCGACCCTCGGTGAATGGGCCTTGCTGACCACTGCCTCAGGCCTACACCACGGACAGGTAGGTCACACATTTGGAACTGAGTCTTGATTACACCATGGCAGTGAACATTATTTAAGGCAGATAACTATTCACCATACACCCTTCGATGTGGTGGCAACAGGTCTGTGCATGGCATCACAACCACACTTGTCTGTGGGCCTACGCGGACCACTGCCCTCGGCCTACGCTGCGCACGAGTGGGATCACAGATTTGGAACTGAACATCGGTAATTCAAAAGGCTGAATACATTTCTTTGCACGCACGGAGGGGCGTAAGAGGATGACGCGTTGCAGTCCGGAGGGAACAGGATCATCGTTATGGAGGTGATTGAACACTACCGACAACTGCCACTGTGTCACTAACTCTGTGCCTCGCGAGCCAACGACCCGTGGCTGTGGGCCACTGCTGACCACTGCCTCCGGCCTACACTGCGGTCCAGTAGGTCACAGCGCCTTGATTTGGCATTCTTGGAGTTCACATCTGTGTACAGGCATCATCGCAGACTGCATCCCCTCCCCAGCACCTGTGCCACTGAGTTTGCTCCCCGACATTCATGGACACTCACTGGTCGTACATTGGTGGCGTTTGAGTCTATGGACTAGGGGGTAGTTTTCATCCTCATGTAGCTGATCCCGAATTGTTGGTGAAAACGAGGGTTGCGCTTTCCACTCCTCCATCTGCTGCTTCCAGATAACATCAGACCTTCCGCATCATGCCCTGGAGGACACCTTCCACTGTCCCCCGAAACCCTCCGCAACATACACCTCGGACATTGATGGGGACCCGCTCAGGTCGCATGGCCCATCTGACTGCACCGCAAGTCACCGTCCCGTGGCTGGGTGCCTGTGCCGGCCGCAGTGCATCCGGGGCCACTGACTCTGTGCTGCTCCGGCCTGGGACCCCTTCTTCTGAGACATTGAATGGCCTCTGTAGCGATGGTCTTGGGGTCATCAATGCTATGTGTCTGTGGCCCTGCGCTGTCCGCCTCCTCTGGCCCCAACTGCGGGCCACAAGGGCCCACACATGGCATCGAGTCTTGACCGGCCTGGACGTCATATCACCGCAGGAGGCACACGCCACCACCGCAAGGACCACCTCCAACCGCCATCTGCCAGAGTCGAAAGGGTGATCCTGACAGACCTACGGAGTTGCTCAGACCTGTTGCGGATGCCATCATTGGCCTGCTGCCCTGCGCAGCACTCCAGGTGCCAGTGACTCAGTGCACCACAAGCCATTGTCCGTTACTGATTGAGTTTTGTGCTGTTGTGAGGTTGCGCAGCAGTGTCACCTCATGCAGTGGGGAAGACCTGGGACGTTGATGAGGAATTTGATGCAGGTGTACCACATCCCACTGCATCTGCATCAGGACTAACCCGAAGGGACACAATCCTAGCAATTCCTTCACATGAGCGCGCTCTTCTCTAGTGCCCCTACCTCAGTGCACTGCAACTCACGGAACGTCCAGCCTGAATATTGGGTGACCTCTGTCCTTACTCCGGATCCCTCCATGTTGCTCTGCATTTGACTCTGTTATGCTGGTGATTTCTGTTTCCATTACACTGGTGTCCACTGTTCAGGTTGTTGCCAGCACCAAGCACTCCGTGCGGGCTGGCTTATACTCACCCCACACACATCCAGCACAGGCGTCACTGTACATGTGGCCCTGCCAATAAAGGGGCCGGGCGCACGTGCCCATAGCCAGTTCAACATGATATGTGCATGTGTCTCTGTGGAGGTGTGGGTCTCCTTTGTGGGGTGTAGGTGGTCCCTGAAGGGTATTGGACACCCACGTATGTGTTCTAGTTCGCATTCCATGGGTTAGGCAACACCCTCACCTGTTGGGCCACCTCCTTTTGGCGTTCTGCCACCTGGCATTGGGGGGCCATGTGTGGTTGGGTGAGGTGTTGTGAGGCAGCCATGATTGCGGGTGCTTCATGCTGTGTGGTCTGTTGCAGGGTCTGGGTTCTCCTCTGAGTAGCTTGTCTGCCCTGGTCCTGGTGGTGGGTTGTGTGGGATGTCCATGGGCTGTTGTAGTGCGTGTGGTGTTCGTCTTGGGCATCACTGATGGGTTGTCTGTTCTGACCTGCTGGAGGTGTTGTTTGTCCCTCTGCATTGTGAAGGGGAGGTGCATGTTGGCATTGTGTTGGCGCCTTGTTCTTGTCTACATGCAGACTGTGTGACAATGTACATTGTGACTGTTTGGGCGGTGGTGGCTATTTGAGTTGGGACAGTGTACATTTGATTAACACAAGAAGCCTCTCCTAATTATTGACCTAATTGCTATTATGTCTTTTATGTGAGTGTAAGCATCTCACAAAAGTAAAAGACTGGTCTCACACACCACCTGGTGTCATGCTTCATCATTGACCAGTCCTCGCCCTCTAAAAACTTGGTTTGATAGAGGGCGGGCATACACCTGAAGACAGGGATGCACTTCTAAAACTAAGTGGGGGCCCTTAACAAAAAAGTGAAATTTAAAAAGCCATTACGGATGTCAAACCTCCTTTTAATATGACTGACATCTGTATGGTGTTTAAAAGAAATGATCGGTGTGTTGGGGATATCATAGTCCCCCACCGTATAACTAACGGTCAACATGTTTCTGCCTAGTGGCCCAAACGGGTCCGCGGCATTCATCAGGACCTATCATTCACAAACGGGATCCTACCTTACCATTCAGTATAGGTGAGGTATCCACTAAGTGGGGTGATCGCGGTCACTCACCACAGAGTTGCGGCTAAATTGTTCCAGCCCTAGTCCATGGGACCTACTTGCCCCATAGGTAGAGTGAGGGAAGAAGACCCCTTAGGTCATGCGCCTGTTAATGAAAGGATCTCCTGCTGCTGCACCTACGACTGCATGCCTCACCTCCTCGCTGGTGTGGTCTGGGTTCTCCTCTGAGTAGCTTGTCTGCCCTGGTCCTGGTGGTGGGTTGTGTGGGATGTCCATGGGCTGTTGTAGGGCGTGTGGTGTTCGTCTTGGGCATCACTGATGGGTTGTCTGTTCTGACCTGCTGGAGGTGTTGTTTGTCCCTCTGCATTGTGAAGGGGAGGTGCATGTTGGCATGTTGGCATTGTGTTGGCGCCTTGTTCTTGTCGACATGCAGACTGTGTGACAATGTACATTGTGACTGTTTGGGCGGTGGTGGCTATTTGAGTTGGGACAGTGTACATTTGGCCTACATGGCTGATGTGGGGTTGTAGCCGTAGATGTGCGTCTCACAGTTCCCTGCTCTGTCCAATGTGATTGTTCTGTTACTGCGCCTGGGTGGACCCAGTCGTGTCCCCTGTTCTGCAATGTGGGTGTTGCACTTTGTGCCACATTGTCATGGTATGTGCTGTGATTGCTATGTGTGTGTGCTGCAGTGTGCTACGGGGATGGGGGACATGTCCCTGGGTAAATGTGGGTGTGCAGTGTGTTACACCTCATTGTGCATATGTGGCATTGTGCCCATCACCCCCCGCCCCCCAGTCCCTGTTGGATCCTCACCCTGTTGTTGTTGTGTCAGGTCCTGTCGAACTGTGTCCGTACTCCCTACTCCTTGCACCCTCTCCACACTGATGACTGTGGCCTGGGTTTCCTCCTGCTCCTCCTGCTCCTCCTGTGTCGCTGGACTGCCACCTCCTGTCGCCGTTGCTGCCTTCCTGTTGGCAGCGGGTTTGTACCTGGTTTAGGTTGTCACGTCCTGCCAGCGCCTCTTGGCCTCCTGGATTGGCCTCCTGGGCACTCGGACTGCATTCCAGGTGGTCTGCTTGTTGGTCAGTTGCTGGTAGTGTTCTGTCGCCTCCGTGGCCTTGGTCTTGTTTTCCTGTGGTCTGTACCCCGTCTTCCTCTCCCTTTTCTCCTTGGCCTTCCCCGACCCCGTTGTTCCTTGCTGGTGGTCTGTGGGGGTTGTGGGGTTCGCGTTGCCCTCTGCGCTGGGTCAGGGTGCATCCATGTTGCTACGTGCTTTGGCTTGTTTCTGGTGTGTTGTGTCTGTGGTTTTTATGGTGCAATTTCCCGCCAGGCGCGTGGGATTTGCAGGCCTGAGGCTGGTTTTTGCTACTTTTTGTACCGCGATTGGCCTCATCGCATGATTTCTCGCGTTTCGCATTTTTTCGCCGTGGTGTTGATTTTCACGCTGACATTTGACGCGTTATCTGGTGGCTATTGCATGGTACCGCCTTGTTGTGAATTCCACGTTGACACGGGGATATTTTCCCGCGATAGGCTGCGATATTGAAAGTTGCGTTACTCTACTCTTGCGGTAGTTATCACACGTTCTTGTGAATATACCCCTGAATCTCCCTCTGGCAGCCTGCATTTGCACGCCCACCTCCCGCCCGTCACTGCTTTCCCACGCTGAACTCCTGTTTCACAGATCCCCTTTTCCCCCAGATCCCCTCCTCCCCTGACTCTGCTTTTCACATTTGTTTTTTTGTGTAGTTTTATGTAGCACCAACATCACCCGAAAGTATTGGAGCGCTTTACATAAGCACCAGTTACTTTTTTTGTGCAGTTTTATATAGCGCCAAACAGCACCTAAAGGTACTGGAGCGCTTTACATTAGCACCAGTTACATTACACAAGGACACATTAATTTCTGTAGGCAAGGGGAGATTAAGTGATTTGCCCAGAGTAAAAAATGTTAAGCCATCGCTGAAACTTAAACCTGGTTTCCCTGGCTCCATATTCAGCATCTCCGGCTCTTACGCCGCTTCCTCTCTCAAGAGGATGCTACATCGTCTCCCTAGCCTCAGCCTCAGTTCCCCATTTTGTGGTCATGGGTAAATTACTTAATTTTCCCATGGCTGCCCGCATTTGCTGTTGGTTGCCGCCCACCTCTTGCCCGTTGCTGTTTGGCCCCGATGAACTCCGTCGCACAGATCCCCTCCTCCACTGACTCTGTTTTTCACATTTCTTTGTGAAGTTTTATGTAGCGCCAACTCCACCCGCAGGTATTTGAGCACTTTACATTAGCACCAGTTACTTTTTTTGTGCAGTTTTATATAGTGCCAACACCACCCGAAGGTATTGGAAGGCTTTACATTAGCACCAGTTACTTTACACAAGGACACATTCATTTTTGTTGGCACAGTGAGATTAAGTGATTTGCCCAAAATCAAGATGTTCAGCCGATGCTGAAACTCGAAACCGGTTTACCAGCACCATAGTCTACAGCTCTGGCCCTTACGCCACATCCTCTCCTGAAAGAACACCTCATCCTCAGTTCCACATTTTGTGATTGTGGATAAATCGCTTAATCTCTCAGGTTCTAAACACAAAAAGCATTGTCAAAGCCAGTAGGTTTTGCCTGTGCGAAATCTATTATTTTTAGGTCTCGACTACACTGCGCATGACCTGCTCGGCGAGACAGCGCATGCACTGTCTCGAAGGGATGTGTTGTGTTTTATCTGCGGGCTTACAGGCCGCCCATCTCCTACCACTGGTAAGCTTGAGCGCTGCTCTCATTTTCTTTGATGCCATTCGTTATGGCATGCGGGCGTCATGCCCTCTTCTTGTATTTGGCCCTCTTATTGCACATGGGCCAAGTACATGCCTCCTTACACTGCTCCCAGTTTGCACACCTAATTTTTCTTTGTTTTCAAACACTCCATAGAAGTACTTGTGTTTTCAGGCAATCTTCCTTGTACACATACACACACAGCACTAAAATGCATGCGCTTGTACATAAACAAATGTATTTCTTAAAAAGTTGTTAAAACACGAACAGCACTTGTCTATTTTTTGCACAATCCAATGGTATTGGAGCACTCGCTTCGTCCTCCGTCTTGCCAAAGTGCGAATATGAGCAAATGGTTTTGGAGCGCGGTAAGCACTCGCCAGTTACTTTCCACAGTGATACATTCATTTTTGTCGCTGATCCTGCTTCAATTAAAGTATTTTTTCTCTCTTCATTGTTGCTTCCTCCTGCCCTCTCCCATTGTTGCTTGCCTATCTCCCTATCTCCTCCTGCATCCCTGCTTGACCCGTATCCCCACTACTTCCCTCATCGCTGGTGCTTTTATTTTTTATTTTTTGCACGATCTGATGTTATTGGAGCACTTGTTCCATCCTCCATCTTGCCAAGTGCTAACACAAGCCGATGGTATTGGAGTGCTTTAAGTGCTCACCAGTTACATTACACAATGACACATTCATTGTCGTATGCAGAGGGAAGCATAGGTGATTTGCCCAGAATCACAAACTGTTCAACCGACCCCAAGATACGAACCTGGTTCCCCAGTTCACCTGTCGGCAGCTCTGGCCATTACACCACATCCTCACTTCACTTCAAAGCTCCTCAACTGTTTCTCACTTTCACTTCCACATTTGTTCAGCAAGACACCGTCAATACTGAACAAACATTGGCAAAGCCAATAGATCTCTGCATTGCCCAACCTATTGGCCTTGTCAATGTGAATGTCTTTTAGCCATGTTGTCCAGCAACACATCTGCTGTTCAACATGGCTGAAAGTCCCATGTAAAAAGCTCTATGATGCGGTCAGCGCAGGCCGCATCATAGCACTTTTTTGTGTTAGGAGGGGCAGGACAATAAACGCAACATGGGGGGGGCGAGAGACTTGGTGTCGGCTCAACATCTTGTGATTCTGCGTTTTCAGTGACTTTTAGCCATGCTGACCAGCAGATGTGCTACTAGGCAATATGGCTAAAAGACATTCACATTAACAAGGCCACTAGCTAGGGCACTGCAGAGACCTATTTGCTTTGCCAGTGCTTGTCATTAAAACAAGTCAGTATCCTCTAACAAAATCGTCGGGTTATGTAAATAATTTTATAGGCAATGCCACTTTAAATGTGACTTTGTCAACAAAAGTATACATCTCTCAAAGATGTTTATTAATGACTGACACATTTCACCTTATTTATTTTTTGTCTTTGGGATGTGATTGTTATTTGTTGAGAGTAGCTCGAGGGGAAGGAAGTAAATAGTTAAACACCTCCATGCCACAGTGAGCAAAAACAAGCAATGGCAGAGCCAATAGGTTTCGCCTATTGTCGGTGCCATGGTGCTTTTTAAAATTTTACTTTAAGTTACATTGCACAGCAGCTCAACTGCTCTGTAATATGTAAAACAAGCATTAGAAATGCAATAGGTCTCGCATTTGCTTAAGTTAAAGCTATTGGCGTTGTAAACGGCGTTGTAAATGACAATGTCTTCTATCACATACAAACATTTGAAATGAAAGACCATGACGATTAACCCTTCGCTGTCAAGCTCTTCCCAAAGTACAACGTTTAAAACTTGGCCTACTTGGGAAACGTCGTCTGTTACAGGGTAACAACCACCACGATCGCCCAGTGGGTTTGTGTGCCTGCTACAGAGGTGTGTTTGTAATTTGAAGAACACAGGGCACAATCCTGACAATTTACTCTGCCTTTCTTCTTTCCCAGTAAATAAAAGGAGAACCACTGAGCTGGTAAAATGGCATAATAAAGTCTTTGTGGGGGTCCCTCAGAGCTCTCCCAAAGAGGCTACTGGTAGCCAAAATGTCCACTTTGAGCGAGCACGTGTAAAGGGTTTAAAGAACCCCCTGCAGCATCACCATATGAACTTGAAAACAGAATAGAAATGAATGCAGGTCCAGATGAGGGGAAACTGAAATCCTGACGTTTCGTGTTTATCCGTTTATTGCACTTTGCTATAGTACACAGTAAATAGTCACAAAAAATAAAGATGCCGCAAACGTCTAAAGGTTTTAGTTGCTGTCAGATGGCCAACAAAGAAAAGGCTGTCGCCTAAAGTCCTGGGGCGGCGATCGGCGGCTGATTAAATATGAACCCATCAATGGATTAAAACGACATTTTAAAAATATCTGTTCTAACATTATGCGATCCGCGGGGAGCCCAGGAAACGAGCAGAGACGTGGTTGTAACTACGAAAATAACCCAAAACGGGTTAAGGGGCGGGGGGAGGGTGTTTAACTTTGCCCCCTCTCCACGCCAAGGAAGCCGTGTGCAAGAATGTAGCAAGGGGAGGCTGGGCACCGGGTCCGGATAATATACACACCTTTTAAAAATGAAGAAAAAACAAAAAATCACAAATGTGCACCCAAAGGTACACATCCTTGCACTGGTGCAGATTTACAACTTTTAGGAAATCACTAGAGTCTACAGAGCCAAGCCTGGATCAGTACTCCCAACAAACTTTTGTGAATTCCATTTTTGAATAGGCGAATATACAAACATTTATTTGCTTATGTAAAAATCTGCTGAGTGATTGCTCATTCACTTTCCCTACACCCCCTTTTTCCCACCCTGGAAAACGTTTTATTCCTGCCCTTGACAGGAGTACATTTCCAACCTTTTCCAGTATGGAGAGAGATTGGAGAGAAGTTGGAGAATACCCTTAAATATGTTAGTTTGTGGATGTTCACACTTATAAGGTATTCCAACCCTGGAACTACACCATCCAGCTTCAATCCTTGTATGTAAATTTGTGGTAGCAAAATCAGAGCTTATCTCTCAAACCCTGATCAAAGCCCTGATCAAATCAGAGATGCCATTATTAAAGTCTACATAATAGTAAAGCTGGAGCAATTTGTCACATTACTGGAACCAAAAGGGACAAGTGGATTTTATTTTACAGCCCAAGTAGATTTCTGAAGCATGCCGTTCCTAGGACAAGTAGATGTTTTATAAAAGAAAATCGTCAACTCCCCCCACACTCCTATTTCCCTGGGCGTGGTCACCTGCCCACAACATAGGCAGCAAAGCCTGAAAATGTGCTTATCCTTTCAGATTGACATTGTTTCATGTGGATTACTATTTGCCAATCAGCACGTCATAAAGAGGTGTTGGAAGGTTGTTATTATTTACCAAACCTCGACTCCTATGACAATGGAGTCGAAACTGCATAAGGAAGCAACATGCCTTTAAATGCTAAATGTCCTGCGTTTAAAAATTGCCTAAACTGATTCTCTGCGTTTCCAATGTTGGAAGGTGATAGAACCGAGGCACAGGGAGAGTACATAATTTACAGAGGACTGAAAAAACATGTTCAATTGTAGATTTTTGGATTAGAAGTTAGATCTCCTTGCAAGCAAGATTGGCAACACTTAAAACAAGTAGCGCCTCGCAGCAAACCACTCCAACAAGCAGCAGCTGTTTGAAGCACTCGTGCTTGTGCTGGCCTCCGCCTTGCGGGAGCGAGCAGCAGCGGCGCGAGAGCCATATGGTTTCAATTAGCACGCGCGCCGCTGCTCGCTCCCGCAAGGAGGATGCCAGCACAAGCACGAGTGTGATTGAAAAGGAGCAGACCGATTTCAAAAGGTCATCTCCTAGTGCAGCGCATGCGCGCTGCCTAGCCGAGACCTAAAAAATTGATGAAGTCAATAGAATTTGCATTGGCAAAACCTATTGACTTTGCCAGTGCTTGTTCATCCTAGACAGCCTGCGCACAACATATCTTATGAAGTTTGTGTGCCATTTCACTGCAATTCCCCAAGCAGACATAACCTTGGATATAGAAGTCCTTTCATCACTTGCCTGACACTGCACCGAATATTTGGGGTAAAGCATGGCATTTAAGGAGAGTTAGTATGGATGACTATGATGTCAATGTATACCATGATATATGCAGGCCTGACATCGGCAATACCAATAAATGCAATATCAACGTATGCCATAAACTATGACCGCATAGCAGTGACAATACCAATAAATGCAATATTAATGTATGCCATAAACTATGCCCGCACATAAGTGTTGATTCCAATAGAAACAATGTCAAGGTACGCCATGATCTAGGCATGCATTACAATGTCAATATAAGTAAAGACAATATCGATGTGCGCTATGACAACAGTGTGCACAATACTAAGGATGTGTGTAACAATTATATCAATTACAGCCACATTATTTGTAGAAGTTCTAACAAACTCGTATCATTGCTGTCGGGTTCACCGAAGGTGACCTCTCCATCGACCTCAAGTCTGAGATGCATGGTCAGAAAGGCCCTGCAACCCCAACCCACGCTTATCGAGTGACAGGTCAAAGGTGGAGTCTCACTTAGCCCAAAGACAAATGCTCATCCAGGGAAAACACTGATCGATCCCCCAGATAGATAGTTGCACCACAAACAGGTCCAAGGAAATTGGCCCCACTAAAATACGTTTGGCCAGAGGCGCGCGTTCCCCAAAATACCACACTCTCCTCACACCAAACATGTGGACACATACACACTGGCCCACACTAGCTCTCCCCGAGGTTCGAGACCCACCTGTATCCCGTTATCAGATGACTGTACTTGTTATTTACGACTAAGATGCTTTTCCAAGAATGCAGAATTGGTTCATTGTACCTCACGAGATGTATATGTTGTCTACAGAAACTCCATACAGCGAGACACTTTCTTTAGACGCAACTCTGTTGTTACTCTCCCTGTGCTGCATTTAATTAAACCAACTTGTTCCTGTTTTGCCAAACGCCTCTTGTCTTTTCATTTCTTTAAGGTAAATTCATATCTGAGCAACAGGTGGAAGCTGTACCTGTGAGACACCAAATGCAGAATGTACCTTCACTGTATAGAGGGATGTTGAGAGAAATACTTAATGATCTTTCCAAAAGAAATCACAGAACTGAAAATCTTGTTGGGTAGCTCCTGTGGTAATTTATGGGTAGATTGCCACCCTATTCCATACATGCATGAAATGTTGTCAAGCTGGACTGGTACTGAGGTGTTTTCCACATTAGAGATAACAAGTGCATACCACTAGATAGTGCTAGAGGAGGAGATAAGCATTTGACCACCATTGTGGCACTTAAGGGCTTGTATCAATACAAGCACATGCCCTTTGTCTTTGCTAGTGCTGCATCTATCTTTTAGTATGTCATGAATGAAACTCTTGAGGGAATCGAGGGTGTACTTGAATTTTAGGAATCTTTCTCTTCGGCAAAGACCACATACTAAGGGGTCGATTCCGATCTCGGCCGGTAGGGCACCTAACAGTATTCGTCCGGAAAAAATACAAGTCGAATGCGTGTTTCCCGATTGATTCGTACACTCGTCTGGACGAACAAGTACGATGCGTATAACAACCCAGTTTCCGAGCGAGCAGTACTCACCCAATCCAGCTCCTGTTCCCCGCCCGAGCCGGATCCGTGAACGCCGAATCGAGCCGCACGGAAGCCAATACACAGCACCTTCCGGCCGGACTAGTACGATGCGCAATCCGTACGCGCCGAAGCCGTCGCTACGTCCGGCACGTTTGAGCATCCGGGCGAGCCGTACATAAGCTCCGTTTCGAGCCACAAGACGATCCACGGCTACGAGACGAACAAGCCAGCGATGAGTACGAGTCGAAGACACGAGAAACCCGAATGAGACGATCCAAGCATGAATCCCATTGCACAGGTCCTACCTATACTCTACATCTAATACCGGGACCGGCACAGACGCGTACGGCGCAGACGGTAAGTCAAACACCAACAATACAAACAAACTACACGTACCCGAAATAGGTCACACACACATAGGGATGCACAAATAATGTACACTAGCAACAGCAGAACCATAGGGGTGGGATGGCCAACACCAATGCCATACACACCCATAGGGGATGGATGCCTACCACCAACACCACCCTACCACCACCCCTACTCATGGGGGGCTAGATGCCTGCCACCACCACCACCCCTACTCAGGGGGGGCTGGATGCCTGTCACTACTACCATCCCCACCCTTAGGGGGCTGGATGCCTGTCACTACTACCATCCCCACCCTTAGGGGGCTGGATGCCTGTCACTACTACCATCCCCACTCATGGGGTGATGGATGCCTACCACTACCACCACCACTACTAATGGGTGCCTGGATGCCTGTCACTACTACCATCCCCACCCTTAGGGGGCTGGATGCCTGTCACTACTACCATCCCCACTCATGGGGTGATGGATGCCTACCACTACCACCACCACTACTAATGGGTGCCTGGATGCCTGTCACTACTACCATCCCCACTCATGGGGGGATGGATGCCTACCACTACCACCATCACTACTCAGGGGGGGCTGGATGCCTACCACTACCACCACCCCTACTCAGGGGGGGCTGGATGCCTGTCACTACTACCATCCCCACTCATGGGGGGATGGATGCCTACCACTACCACCACCCCCACTCAAGGGGGGCTGGATGCCTACCACCACCACTACTAATGGGTGCCTGGATGCCTGTCACTACTACCATCCCCACTCATGGGGGGATGGATGCCTACCACTACCACCAACCCTACTCAGGGGTGCCTGGATGCCTGCCACCACTCCCATCCCCACCCTTAGGGGTATGGATGCCTACCACTACCACCACCCCCACTCAGGGGGGCTAGATGCCTGCCACCACCACCACCCCTACTCAGGGGGCCTGGATGCCTGACACTACTACCATCCCCACTCATGGGGGGATGGATGCCTACCACTACCACCACCACTACTCATGGGGGCCTGGATGCCTGTCACTACTACCATCCCCACTCATGGGGGGATGGCTGCCTACCACTCCCCCACCACTACTCATGGGTGCCTGGATGCCTGCCACCACTACCATCCCCACCCTTAGGGGTATGGATGCCTATCACCACCACCACACCCACTCAGGGGGGGGCTAGATGCCTGCCACCACCACCACCCCTACTCAGGGTGGCCTGGATGCCTGTCACTACTACCATCCCCACTCATGGGGGGATGGATGCCTACCACTACCACCACCACTACTCATGGGGGCCTGGATGCCTGTCACTACTACCATCCCCACTCATGGGGGGATGGCTGCCTACCACTACCACCACCACTACTCATGGGTGCCTGGATGCCTGTCACTACTACCATCCCAACTCATGGGGTGATGGATGCCTACCACTAACACCACCCCCACTCAGGGGGGGCTAGATGCCTGCCACCACCACCACCCCTACTCAGGGTGGCCTGGATGCCTGTCACTACTACCATCCCCACTCATGGGGGGATGGATGCCTACCACTACCAACACCACCACTACTCATGGGGGCCTGGATGCCTGTCACTACTACCATCCCCACTCATGGGGGGATGGCTGCCTACCACTACCACCACCACTACTCATGGGTGCCTGGATGCCTGTCACTACTACCATCCCCACTCATGGGGGATGGATGCCTACCACTAACACCACCCTCACTCAGGGGGCCTGGATGCCTGCCACCACCACCACCCCTACTCAGGGGGGCTGGATGCCTGTCACTACTACCATCCCCACTCATGGGGGGATGGATGCCTACCACTACCTCCACCCCCACTCGGGGGGCTAGATGCCTGCCACCACCACCCCCCTACTCAGGGGGCTGGATGCCTGTCACTACTACCATCCCCACTCATGGGGGATGGATGCCTACCACTACCACCACCACTACTCATGGGTGCCTGGATGCCTGCCACCACTACCATCCCCACCCTTAGGGGTATGGATGCCTACCACCACCACCACCCCCACTCAGGGGGGCTAGATGCCTGCCACCACCACCACCCCTACTCAGGGTGGCCTGGATGCCTGTCACTACTACCATCCCCACTCATGGGGGGATGGATGCCTACCACTACCACCACCACTACTCATGGGGGCCTGGATGCCTGTCACTACTACCATCCCCACTCATGGGGGGATGGCTGCCTACCACCACCACTACTCATGGGTGCCTGGATGCCTGTCACTACTACCATCCCCACTCATGGGGTGATGGATGCCTACCACTAACACCACCCCCACTCAGGGGGGGCTAGATGCCTGCCACCACCACCACCACCCCTACCCAGGGTGGCCTGGATGCCTGTCACTACTACCATCCCCACTCATGGGGGGATGGATGCCTACCACTACCACCACCACTACTCATGGGGGCCTGGATGCCTGTCACTACTACCATCCCCACTCATGGGGGGATGGCTGCCTACCACTACCACCACCACTACTCATGGGTGCCTGGATGCCTGTCACTACTACCATCCCCACTCATGGGGGGATGGATGCCTACCACTAACACCACCCCCACTCAGGGGGGGCTGGATGCCTGTCACTACTACCATCCCCACTCAGGGGGGGCTAGATGCCTGCCACCACCACCACCCCTACTCAGGGTGGCCTGGATGCCTGTCACTACTACCATCCCCACTCATGGGGGGATGGATGCCTACCACTACCACCACCAATTCTCGTGGGGGCCTGGATGCCTGTCACTACTACCATCCCCACTCATGGGGGGATGGCTGCCTACCACTACCACCACCACTACTCATGGGTGCCTGGATGCCTGTCACTACTACCATCCCCACTCATGGGGTGATGGATGCCTACCACTAACACCACCCCCACTCAGGGGGGGCTAGATGCCTGCCACCACCACCACCCCTACTCAGGGTGGCCTGGATGCCTGTCACTACTACCATCCCCACTCATGGGGGGATGGATGCCTACCACTACCACCACCACTACTCATGGGGGCCTGGATGCCTGTCACTACTACCATCCCCACTCATGGGGGATGGCTGCCTACCACTACCACCACCACTACTCATGGGTGCCTGGATGCCTGTCACTACTACCATCCCCACTCATGGGGGGATGGATGCCTACCACTAACACCACCCCCGTTCAGGGGGGGCTGGATGCCTGCCACCACCACCACCCCTACTCAGGGGGGGCTGGATGCCTGTCACTACTACCATCCCCACTCATGGGGGGATGGATGCCTACCACTACCTCCACCCCCACTCGGGGGGGCTAGATGCCTGCCACCACCACCCCCCCTACTCAGGGGGGCCTGGATGCCTGTCACTACTACCATCCCCACTCATGGGGGGATGGCTGCCTACCACTACCACCACCACTACTCATGGGGGCCTGGATGCCTGTCACTACTACCATCCCCACTCATGGGGGGATGGCTGCCTACCACCACTACCACCACTACTCATGGGTGCCTGGATGTCTGCCACCACTACCATCCCCACCCTTAGGGGTATTGATGCCTACCACTACCACCACCCCCACTCAGGGGGGCTAGATGCCTGCCACCACCACCACCCCTACTCAGGGGGCTGGATGCCTGTCACTACTACCATCCCCACTCATGGGGGGGCTAGATGCCTGCCACCACCACCACCCCTACTCAGGGGGGGCTGGATGCCTGTGACTACTACCATCCCCACTCATGGGTGGATGGCTGCCTACCACTACCACCACCACTACTCATGGGTGCCTGGATGCCTGCCACCACTACCATCCCCACCCTTAGGGGTATGGATGCCTACCACTACCACCACCCCCACTCAGGGGTGGCTAGATGCCTGCCACCACCACCACCCCTACTCAGGGGGGGCTGGATGCCTGTCACTACTACCATCCCCACTCATGGGGGGATGGATGCCTACCACTACCACCACCACTACTCATGGGGGCCTGGATGCCTGCCACCACTACCATCCCCACCCTTAGGGGTATGGATGCCTACCACCACCACCACCCCCACTCAGGGGGCTAGATGCCTGCCACCACCACCACCCCTACTCAGGGTGGCCTGGATGCCTGTCACTACTACCATCCCCACTCATGGGGGATGGATGCCTACCACTACCACCACCACTACTCATGGGGGCCTGGATGCCTGTCACTACTACCATCCCCACTCATGGGGGGATGGCTGCCTACCACCACCACTACTCATGGGTGCCTGGATGCCTGTCACTACTACCATCCCCACTCATGGGGTGATGGATGCCTACCACTAACACCACCCCCACTCAGGGGGGCTAGATGCCTGCCACCACCACCACCCCTACCCAGGGTGGCCTGGATGCCTGTCACTACTACCATCCCCACTCATGGGGGATGGATGCCTACCACCACCACTACTCATGGGGGCCTGGATGCCTGTCACTACTACCATCCCCACTCATGGGGGGATGGCTGCCTACCACTACCACCACCACTACTCATGGGTGCCTGGATGCCTGTCACTATTACCATCCCCACTCATGGGGGGATGGATGCCTACCACTAACACCACCCCCACTCAGGGGGGGCTGGATGCCTGTCACTACTACCATCCCCACTCAGGGGGGGCTAGATGCCTGCCACCACCACCACCCCTACTCATGGGGGGCTGGATGCCTGTGACTATTACCATCCCCACTCATGGGGGGATGGCTGCCTACCACTACCACCACCACTACTCATGGGTGCCTGGATGCCTGCCACCACTACCATCCCCACCCTTAGGGGTATGGATGCCTACCACTACCACCACCCCCACTCAGGGGGGGCTAGATGCCTGCCACCACCACCACCCCTACTCAGGGGGGGCTGGATGCCTGTCACTACTACCATCCCCACTCATGGGGGGATGGATGCCTACCACTAACACCACCCCTACTCATAGGACGGGTAATGCATGACACAACTAGCATACTCCCACATAAGGAATGACAGAAAATTACATCCCCCCCAACACCATGACAAGTGTGTGTAGTCTGTGTCAAATGCCTACAACACTGAACATGACATTGAACATACAATGTGACCCCCTAGCACATGTGTCACACATAAATGTGTGTGGCCTCCACAATGCAAGCAGACCATGGCCACTGTGGCAATGGGCTCGAACACCCCATCACCACAGTGACCAAAAGGTAAGTGTGGTATCCATAGTTGATGCACATTTTGAACAGTGTCGCAATGGGGCCTAAAGCCCCATCACCACAGTGACCAAAAGGGAAGTGTGGTGTCCATAGCTGATGCACATTTTGAACAGTGTGGCAATATGGCCCAAAGCTCCATCACCACAGTGACCAAAAGGGAAGTGTGGTGTCCATAGCTGATGCACATTTTGAACAGTGTGGCAATGGGGCCTAAAGCCCCATCACCACAGTGACCAAAAGGTAAGTGTGGTATCCATAGTTGATGCACATTTTGAACAGTGTGGCAATGGGGCCTAAAGCCCCATCACCACAGTGACCAAAAGGGAAGTGTGGTATCCATAGCTGATGCACATTTTGAACAGTGTGGCAATGTGGCCTAAAGCCCCATCACCACAGTGACCAAAAGGGAAGTGTGGTGTCCATAGCTGATGCACATTTTGAACAGTGTGGCAATGTGGCCTAAAGCCCCATCACCACAGTGACCAAAAGGGAAGTGTAGTCATGGTAAAAGCTGCCAAAGCCAAACTGCATGGATGAATCCTGGTCACACAACAACAAACACATCAGTGGCATAGTAGTGCTTGTGTCCCATAGCAACATAGATTGGTCGAGGCAAACAGTGCAGTGTCACTGAAACATCGTTTTGGCCATGTGCATACAAACATCACCCATGGGGGCCCACATTGTCAACATTCACAAATAACACAATGACAGAAGTGAGCATCATAATGCTGACCCACATATCTGCACCAATGGACACACAAATGTAGATATCCTGTGGAGACTGTAGATGTCAGGTGAACAAATACCATACCATGGCATCAATGGGACATACAAACCATGATTATTGTGCTGACTGATGACCTAGGAGTCCCAGGGACAGCAGGGGAAAGCCACCAAACAACATACAGCCAATGGCACACTCAAGATATGCCAATGCAGTGGTGCAAAGGCACAAACACAAACAGGCAGACTCACACTGCATATCAAACACAACAGGTGATGGGGGTGTGCCAGTGTCCCCAGGCAACCACACAACACATGAGGAGGCCTGAATTCCAATCACACAGATGTGTATACAGTGCCATACAAAAGTTACTCATGGATCGGATACCCCTATGTGGGCAATCAGGCATTGTTAGATGAGAGGGAGCCCAAATTACACATGTCACACAAGCTTGTAGGAACAGCAACTAACACAGCAAGAGACAGACCCACCACAGCACTACCCCCAGGGACCCCACATTGTGCTGACACTAGCCTGCATGATAATCCCACTGTGATGACAAAGGTAGATGTCGTTCACACTGTGAACGACAGCCATGTGTCCAACACACAGAAGCCTCTGCTCACATAAGCCTGGGTACAGGAGTGTCACGTCAGTCATCTGCATACACACAAAACACGTGTCAAGCAAGTTGCACTGTATACACAGATGAGTCCTTCGACATTGATGTGCAAAACTGCATGTCCAGTGGAGCTGGGCACACAGTCAGGGAAATTGGAACATTGAACAGTGGTAAGCCCACCAGATGTGCATCAGTGTAAAACAAAGATGTTCATTTACAAATGCAAAATGTACATCCCTGTGTCAAATGCAGAACATTACACCCTCAGACTGCAGCAAAGGATGCCATAGATCCAGACTACAACAGGACACATATGCCATGGACCACATGGAGTCCATCATAGCAACACTTCATTTTCCTGATATGAACACTATTACAACTGCAAATGCAGGATGCTACTCATCCACATCATGTACATCAAAAGAAAAGCCACAATTAAACAAAAAGAGGCTTTATTCAGCAAATGGCAAGGAAAACTCTGAAGTCCAAAAGAAACTAAGGCCAATGGCCAGTCCAAAATCACAGTTCCAACAGGGTGATAAGTGACAACTGGTCACCCATTGCTTGCCTGCACTTGTACGGACAGGGGACATCCCCCTTGGAGGGGCATACAAGGGGCAGGCCAGGCACCGCAGGGACAGGATCAGGTGATGTCAGAAGGAGGCAGTGAAAAAGTGGTGGTGGGTGCAGGAGTATCACCGGCAACTGCAGTGTACGTGTTTGACTCAGGGGGGGCCGGCACCACTGTGGTACACAAGTCAGTTGGTGTGGGTGCTGCAACCACTGCATTGGGCTGGTCTGATGTAGTGGACTGGGTCCCCACTGCAGTGCCTGAGTCAGACGGGGTGGTGGTGGACTCCACTGCAGTGCATGACTCCAAGGGAGTGGAAGGGGGGCAGATGAGGTGGGCAGGACAGAGGGGGGGGACCCGGTCTCCACACCAGTGGCACTAACAGGCAGAGCGTCTGGGTTGGGGGTGGAAGAGCAAGTGGCAGGGGGAGGGCCTAAGCAGTCTGGGGATGCGGTATCGGTGTGTGGGGGAACCTGGGGCAGGGTGTGGCGGGGGAACCTGTGGAGTGGTGGCCTGGGGGATGGAGAAGAGAGACTGGGTGGTGGAGCTGCGTGGTGGTGGTGGTGGGGTCTTGCTCTTCCTGGTCCGGGGGACTTCCGAATGGGGTCCTGTGTCTGCCTGCGCCTGGGGGAGGGTGTCCGGGGAGAGGGGCACTCCCCTCTGTGTGGGTGGACTTCCTCTTCCCCGGTATGCTGGATCAGCAGGATTGGAGGGAAGAGGCCGAGGTCACACAGGAAGATCTGATGTGTAGGTAGGGTTGCAGGTGAGGCAAGGGAAGGGGTCTTGGAGGGAGAGGATTTGGAGGACTGCGGAGTGACACTGGATGCCTGTGTGTGTGTCTGTTCCCAATCCCCTGTGTGTGTGGTATCAGTCCCCTGAGGATGCTTGTGTGCACGTCTTGCCTTTCTCTTGGGTGTGTCTGTGCTGCTCGTGTCTGTGTGCTTGGGTGATTGTGCAGGTGTGCATGTGCTTTGGACAGGTAGGGTGGCAGGAAGTGTGGATCGGGCAGAGGTGGGAGGGGTGAGGGACTGTTGGAGGAGGGTCACTGCTGCCGTCAGGGAGGAGTCCATGGAGTTATTGCTCCTCTGTAAGGCAGACATACCCGTCGAGATGCCCTCCATGAACGACACCAGCTGTGTCAACAGTGCAGCATTGCTGTCTGCCCTACATGGAGCTGCCGAAGGAGGTACACAGACTCCTCACTCAGGGCAGCAGGGGACACAGGGGCAGGGGGTGCGGTGCCTGGCACGAAGGAGACACGCTCCCGAGCACGGGAGCCTCCACGGACCTCAGGAATGGGAGCCAATGGGAGGGCGGTGGTGGTGGTGGCGGGGCCAGACAGACTAGCTGGCCTTTGGTGGCTGCTGAGACCCGCCTCCACAAGGGAGTCATCCTCCGAGCTGCTGTGGTCCTCAGCTGAGGTGGATGGTGCTGAGGACTCCTCGGTGTGGCTCCCCTCGCCCTCCGTGCCACTGGGTCCCTCTGACCACTCGTCGGATGCTGACCCAGTCTGGCTCCGCTGCTCCTCCTGGTCCGTGGAGCTGTCCCCTCCTGTGGCCGTGGATGTATCTGCAAACAATTAGGGAAACAGACAAACATCAGTCACCTGCACTGACCGCACACACCACAGTAAGTACAGCACATCACAGAGCAAGCCCTGGCATCCTTAGTTGAACATTGCCTAAAGTCCTCACACAGATTCGGGAAGCCAATTGTCAGTCTGATGGTCAACCATGGGACTCACACCCCTCCTGCCCTTGCACCCATCTGTCTGGTGCCTGTCTGATGGTAAGACCCCAGTGTGGACACATGCAACACCTACACAGTTGTTGGACATTGCACCCCCCCATCACTTGACTGTGCACACAGGTGTTTGCGACTGTGACTTTCAGGCAGCTGTTTTTCATTCACAGCACACTGTGAGGTGCTCATGTTCAGAGAGTTGTGTTTCATGTCCCCCATATGTCCAGTTGGTATGACGTGGACTAATAGTAGTACAGATGATGTGGTTTATGGGGGATGGACATGTGCACTTGTCAGTCACATAACTTACATTTCCAGGTTGTGTATGTGTATGACATGTCACATACCCCCAGGGTCCCATGTGGGAAGGCATGTACGTCACAGGATGACCCATTGCCACAATAGTCATGTCCCTCCACAGTCTGTGTGCATGTTGTGTTTCCGATGTCTCTGATTCCATGTGCACGATGGGAGACAGTCTCCACATCAACGTTGTTTGTGCATGGACTTTGATGTTGTTCATCACTGGCGTCCATGTCTGTCCTGCGGATGCGACAGGGGCCACTACCTGTGGGAGTCATGTTTCATTTTCTGACGTGTACATGATACGCCATGTCATGCCAGTGTCCATGTGGCAAGACAGGGTCACTGGGAATCTACCTGTCAATGAGCTGTGATGCCTGTGGCGCATCTGTCCAGACATGTCACTGTGGTATGTGTGTGGAACGTGACAGCAGTAAATGGGTACTGTGACACAGCCTAATGGTTTCCCATAGCACAACCTGGTACCTGTTGTGCACACATGTTGTACTGAGAAGTTAGATGATGGCCATGTAGGTGCGAGTTATGTCCGACAGAACGGCACACACATCAAGTACTTGTGTCACGTAATGATGTTTCATGTGAAATTGTGTATGGTGAATGGCACATATGTGGGGTGACTGACAATCTTTTTTCCTTCAACCTATGCACTGCAGGGCTCCAGCTGTCCATAGACCATTCCCTGACCTGGCAACGATGGTGGAACGTGACAGCATCCGACGGTACCGCTTCACCAGGCAGCTGATTGAGGATTTGGCAGTGCGCTTGGCACCACATTTGCAACCTGGCCGGACGTACCCTACGGCGCTGACCCCCAAGGTGAAGGTGATGGCAGCCCTACACTTCTTTGCCACCGGTACCTTTCAACACACTGTTGCGACTGCCGGTGGGATGTCACAGACTATGTTCAGCTGTGTGCTACGCGATGTTTTGGAGGCAATGTTGAGATGCCTGAACCAGTACATCTATTTCCCTACACGTCAACAACTCACTGACGTCAAGAGTGACTTCTATGCCCTGGGGAGGATGCCACATGTCATTGGCTCCATTGATGGGACACATGTGGCTTTGATACCACCACAGGCACATGAGCAGGCATACCGGAACCGTAAACATTACCATTCGATCAATGCTCTGGTGGTATGTTTAGCAGATATGAGCATCACACATGTGTGTGCCCATTTCCCTGGTTCAGCACAAGATGCCTACGTGATGAGGAGTAGTCGCATCCCGAGGATGATGGCACAGATGCAGAACCATCGTGCCTGGCTTGTCGGTGTGTACTGACTTTGTACCATTGTGTGTGTTCTGATCTGTAGTATTCCACCCACTTTTCCAAATCAGCTAATGTGCACTTGTCTGTCCGTAGGTGACTCCGGATACCCCAACATGCCGTGGTTGCTGACACCCCCCAGGAACCCTGTGACACCAGCCCAGATGCGCTACAATGAGGCACATGGTCGGACCAGGAGAGTGATAGAGCGGACCTTTGGTCTCCTGAAGAGCCGCTTCCGCTGCCTGGACAAGACAGGAGGGGCCCTCCCATATGCCCCAGCAAAGGTGTGCAAGATTGTCATCGTCTGCTGCATGCTACAGAACCTGGCAGTGCGGAAGGAGTTGCCTCTCATCCTGGATGACGATGACCAACGTCCGCCACCTGTGGAGGATCCTGGCCTGGACCACGATGCCAGTGATGATGATGATGATGATGGTGATGTCCGCACACAGCTCATCACCAACTTCTTCAGCTGAATGTGAGTATCCAGGGAGATGTAATGTGAATGACGTGAGTTTGCATGATATGTGTGGGTGGTGCTCTGGTGCTGTTTGAGTGTGGCCATGTGCTACTTGAGTGGATGCGTGCAGCAATGTGTCCTTCCAGGTAGTCTGAACTCCCCAACAGTTCTGACATGCTAACTTGGTTTTGTGTAGTTGTCTTGTGACATGTATTGGGCAAGAGTATTGCAGTACTGTCCTGTTCTACAGTGAATTTAACTGTGTGTCATGTCTGTCCTTCACAGGGTGCTTACTGTGTACTTTGGTCAACTTGGATCCCCCGACACCATGATTCAGCTTTCAGGGTGGCAGCAGTAGTTTCCTACAAGTGATGTGCCACACACCCCTGGACTTCATATCTTCTGCACTTGTTGACTGTGTGGCCACTGCCACGTGGGTAAACCTTGCATTTGTAGTGGAAACAACATGTTGCTAATGTGTAATAAACCTGTGCTTCACTTTGGGATGTGCGTTGTCTGTGGTCACACATCTGACTGACATTTGCTTACTGCACCTGTGGGCTAGTTGACACAGACTCTGAATAGGTGTGGTGTCTGTGCATTCCACTGTATTTCCTGGCAACATCACTGTGGGCGATGAGTCCGATGGCCCTGGTGTCTGTGTTGTGTAGCCCTAGTGGTGTGTCTCCCTCATATGTGGCACGTCACCATGACTCACACAACGGTGTTGTACTTGCTGTAGCAGTTAGCATACACAGTGTAATTTGGCAGAACATCATCACCATAACAGTATCCACATTTGAATAACAACAGTGGCAAGTATGGTGTACTAGTGATTTTATTTACAGAAATGTGTGTGTGTATAGTGCACAGGATGGTGGGTGCTGTACATTGGGATTGTGATCCAAAGTTCCCAGATGAGTTGGAAGTCTTGGTAGCAGAAATGTCCTGAGTGAAGTCCACAGTCATATGATACATTAGTCCAACTTGAACTCCCCATGTCATGTGGGAAAGTACTGTTGCATTCGACAGGGTGAAACGTTTGCACACAAAGGATAATTTCCGGAACAGGTGTTGGCTTCCTGGGGGATGTACGTGGCCATCAACCTCTCAGTTTTCCTTCCCCGGACGACCCCTCTTCTTTGGGGGGACCCTCACGTGCAGGCTGCTGCGGTGCAGGGGAGTCTCCGCCAGAGTCCTCCTCCCTCCCTGTGTCGGTGTCAGTTGTTGCAGCACCAGATGTTGTGGGCACACAGGGAGGTGTGTCCATGTTGGTGCTAATCTGGCGGAGGCATGTCAATATGTCCCTATGCACCGCTGTGAGTTCTTGCAATGTGTCCCACTTGGACTCCATGCGAGACATGTGTGTCTCCACACGGGACATGTGGGAGTACAAGCGGGCATGATGGGCAGCCTGCTGCTGTTGTATGTCCTTGAGGATCCCCACTACCTGTCTAGTGCTATCCTGGTACTATCTCCGGTGCTATCCTGGTACGCATCAGCGATGCGTGCCAGTTGTGGGTCATCATGCAGTCCAGACCCCTCTGCAAGCAGCAACCTATGTCTACCACCACTCCCACCACCACTGGCAACACGTGCAGGACCTGCGGTGGCACGCACAGGTGACCCGAGGCCCACTTGGGGGTTGTTAGTGGTGTTGTCATCCGTTGATCCACGGTGGGCCTGGGGCCCTGTGCTGTTGTCAGCGGTGGTCCTTGGTCTGTCCGTGTCGGCGGGGGTGGTCTGTATGTTGACAGTTGTTGGAGGGGTGGGTGCAGGGGGTGCAGATGTTGGTCCAGCTGGTGCTGCATGATGACTCACACCGGAGGTGCCAGGTAGGTCTTCGCCATCCGAGGAGGGCAGAGGCTGTTCCACACCAGTGAGCTCTGTGTCCCCCGGAGCCTGGGACAGGGACTCCTCCTCGCCTGCTGCTGTGTCCCCATCATCATCACCTGTATTTGGAAGAGACACACATTGGGCCTGATTCACAGAACTAACTTACGTCAAAATCCTAAACTTACAACAATTTTGGTATTCACAGAATGAACTTACACATTTGGGTATTCACAGAATGAACTTACACATTTGGGTATTCACAGAATGAACTTACACATTTGGGTATTCACAGAATGAACTTACAACAATTTTGGTATTCACAGAATGAACTTACACATTTGGGTATTCACAGAATGAACTTACAACAATTTTGGTATTCACAGAATTAACTTACTCATTTTGGTATTCACAGAAGGCACTTACTCATCAATGAGTAAGTGCCTTCTGTGAATACCAAAATGTGTAAGTTACACAAAATGTGTAAGTTACACAAAATGTGTAAGTTACACAAAATGTGTAAGTGTCTTCTCTGAATACCAAAATGAGTAAGTTCATTCTGTGAATACCAAAATGGTAGTAAGTTTAGGATTTTGTCGTAAGTTAGTTCTGTGAATCGGGCCCATTGTATGTAATGTTTCTACAGCATCAATGGTTCACACACCTGACAGTTGTGACTGTACCTCTGGATGCGGGCATGTACATTGCATTGTCCTAAGTTGTCACAGTAAGAGGTTGATATTGGTGTAGCACATTGTCATGCATACCTGGGGCATTTCAATATGAATGTTGAGGTGTGTGCATGGCCAGCATTGGTTGTATTTGGTGGACATCGGGCCATCCTTCTCCACCTGGCCCAGTTATCCCACCATGAAGCATGCCACCCTTGCAGTGGGTTCAGGTTGACTCTCAGGATGTCATTCAGTGGTGTTGTGCTGTTTGTTGGTGCACAGTTCCCAGCAGGGCCTTGTGCTCCCCACAGCAGTAGCCAGTGTCAGCCATCTTGTCAGTCCTTATCCACTCCCTGTGATGTGAGCATGGTTCAGAGTGGTGTTGATGGGCCAATTGTGAGGGTGAGCAGTATCTGTGACTCCAACTCCCATCATGCTATTGCCTACACCCCCCTTCCCAGCATGCCCGTACTTCCTTCCTTTTGACTCTGCTTCCCTGTGGGGTAGTGTGCCTGTGCTGACAGGAAGGCTGACAGTGTTGTCCTTGCGTTACGACAGACCCAAGACCTGCTGACCTTCAGGAGGCTACTCAAGACCTGGTTGTTCGACCAGTAGCAGCACCCCCCCCTTTTTTTCCCCAGCGCCTTGAGACCCTCGCGGGTAAGTAGAGCGCTTTACAAATTCTGTGATTGATTGATTGCGTTTGTTTGGCTACAAGTCCCAAGTGTGTCCCTGTGCTTCACACAGCATTACCCAGGGTGGTGGTTCTTTGTGGGATCTTCATTTGGTATGTGAGGCATTGCATTCTCCCAGGTGGGTTATGTGGAGTTTGTGTTGAGGGGGTGTGTGAGGTGAGCTGCTTGTAACTATGGTCAGTGCTGTGAGTCCTCCTTCCCACCCAGCCAGATATCCCACCATGCAACGTGCTTGCATTGCAGAGAGTGCAAGTTGGCTTTCAGGATGTCAGGCAGTGGTGTTGTGCTGTTTGTTGGTGCACAGTTCCCAGCAGGGCCTTGTGCTCCCCACAGCAGTAGCCAGTGTCAGCCATCTTGTCAGTCCTTATCCACTTCCTGTGATGTGAGCATGGTTCAGAGTGGTGTTGATGGGCCAATTGTGATGGTGAGCAGTATCTGTGACTACAACTCCCATCATGCTATTGGCTACACTGACTTCACCAGCATACACAGAATTCCTTCCTTTAAGTGAGCTTCCCTGTGAGGTGGTGTTCTAGTGGTGGCAAAATATCAGGCAGTGTTTGTTGGTTATATTTGTGCCACTGCCTTGCTCTATTTGTTGTTAGGTTTGTACATGTCATGACACAGTTACATATCACTATGAGATGGCATGTATTGTGTTTATCTAACTGACATACACATCTTGGGATGATTATCTTTTGGTTGCTGTTGATTTACTAGGGGTGGATGGTTTGACTGTCCCCTTGACAGTGATGTGTGTGTATTGGCACACAATATTGTGTATATTAGTTGTGTACTCACCAGGCTCTGGGATGTCTGTTAGTCCATATACGCTCACTGGTGGTAGGATGGTCCGCACCTTCTCCTCCCAGGGCCTGAGGTATACTGGTTTTGCAGGAGGGCCACTGCCGGTGTGCTGGTTCAGGAGGTAATCCTTCTTGAGTAGGTCTCTGACCCTCCTGCGCACATCATACCACCTGTTCTGGATGTCTTCCTTTGTGCGCAAACATGGTGATTGTGCGTTGACCCTGTCGACGATCCTCGCCCACATCTTGGTTTTCTGCGACATGGGGGTCTGTTGGATCAATGTGCCAAACAACTGTGGCTCTACCCTCAGGATCTCGTCTACCATGACTTCCAATTCACTATCTAGGAACTTTGGATTCTTCTTTAGGGGCATGGTGATGGGTGGTGGTGGTGGTGATTGATGTGTGTGTGTGTGCAAGTGAGGGTGTGTGTGTGTAGGTTTTGCTGGGTTTGTGTGAGGGTGCTATTTGTTGAGGTGCTAATGGTGTGTGGCTTTTGTGTTGGATGAGCTGTGTGTGTGTCTGTGTTTGCTGTGTGATGGTGTTCTGTGCTGGCAGGTCAGTGGAATTTGCAAAGGATCATTTGTGATTATTGTGCATGTAGGAGTCGTTCTTCTGACCGAGTAGGACGTTGCAGTTGTCTCGTGCGCGCCTCTCCGAGTCGTTCCCGCTGTGTTTCAGCTCAGTTTCATATGCGGCGTACGCGTCGGTCGCGGAGTATTGTGTTTGTTCGGGTGGGTTTTGTATGCGTGTCGGTCGTACGGCTTGGGCTCCGTACGAATCGGTCTGAATTTGCACCCATTGCATCGTACTGCGCGGGTCGGAGTTCGCAGGTGCGTTTCGTTCGGGTTATTTCCTGATGCGTGTCGGTCGGTTCGATTCGCGTGGTTTCCCGGCCGGATGGCTTGTTTCCGTCCGGGTCGGTCGTTCGCCTTGTGTTCCGTACGAGTCGGTCGTGATTCCCATGCATTTCATCGTACTACCCGGGTCGGCGGCGCCGGTACGTGTCGGTCGGACTAAATTCCAGTACCGAGTCGGTCGGTATTTTTTCCGGCCCGAATCGGACTCGGCCCCTAAATGACCAGAATCTTGAAGCACTTCGGTTGAAGAGATTGAAACTTATGTGGAGATGTGGAGTGCCTGTGGTATACCTGGTCCTAGACTAATTTAATCACAGTTTAGTTGTCAAAACATTCATCATTCAATAATATATTAGAGATGCATTACGGTTAGCATATGAACATTAAATGTATAAAAAATTCATCAACATATACGTAAGTACATCTTCGAAAAAGGGCGGCACTCAAAATAGTTCGATTGGTAACTGTTTGTAATTCCAAAAGATCACCATATTCATATTTACTGATTAGAAATGGAAAGGTTGCTCCAAAAGGAGTGTGGAAAGGGAAACGTGCTTGTGTTGGAGAATAGATAAGGAAAAAGAGGATTAAGATATATTCAACAGATAATTAAATGCAATTTATGAATAGAAAACTGGCTAAAAACTTTTCAATGGCACCAGTTTCCAAATAGGGCTGTCCCTCTTATGTTAATTGAGACTCAAGTTCATGCGATTTCATACAGGTGCACAGAGAAACATCTTCTGTGAGAAGAGCAGGGCAGGGATGATATCCGGTACAGGCCCACTCAGGGTGAATGTCGACGTTTTGACCCTAGCGCATAGAGGGTAATTTACATCCTCTGCATACGGGTCTTCCTCAGGACAGGGGGAAGGGGGCAACCTAGGAATACAATGTGTAGGATGTTAGAAACACACACTGAATGTAGAGTGGAAATAGGTAATGGAAAAGTGCCTATTCACTGACCTATGGAGTAATTCAAGGCCGGATACAGCCCCTCGCCGGGTGGGCTGTAAGCACGAAGATGTACATAATTGAACTGATCATGAATCATACAGGGCTCAAGTGGTAAAAACTAGTAGACCACTGTCCACTTACCCGCACTATAGGTTGCGGTGTAGCTGTGAGACATTCAATGAATTGCAGCTTCACTGAGTATTAAATTGAATAGTGGAGAATAAATCGCCCAAAGGATCTATAAGACAACAATAAAAGAAGGGATGGGGCCTGATTAGTCCCTAAGGTCATATAACGGGTGAAAAAACATTAGGACAGCTGTCCTATGTTAAGTTTACCTTTAAACAGTCATTCGGTCGCAGCCCGGGGGAACCAGCCATACTCCTCGAGTCAGAAGACCGCGAGTGAGCTGGCGCGGCTAATTATGGAGAATACAGCCGCCGGAGGGCGCGTGCACGTAATTGACGCGCTGTGTCAATCTGGCACGTAGCTGCCTCATGCACCGGAGACCGGGGACGGAGATGGTAAACAGACTGTGTTTAAGAACGACCCGGATTGTGGATGATGACTTACAGTAATACAACAAAAATTACTTAAATAAAAACGTGAATAGACAGCAACAATGAATTGCTTAAACGAAAATATACAAACAGAAAATACAAATATAATGAATTCGCTTAATGGAAACATAGATGGACACTCAATACCATATAAGCATTTGTAAACGTGTACATAGAGTGAATGACAGATAAAATCAACAGCCATATTCGGTCATACATATGGGACCGCATTAATGAAAAGCATACAAAATCCCATTTTCACATAAATATGCGCACAGAAACTTTAACCATAAAGGACAGCAAGTGTATATACATCAGTGATGGAACATTTCGGTACAAATAAAAAACGGTAAAATAATCGTTGTTCATTGCACAGCTCTTTTTCCACCAAGACATGCGCAGCGGGGCTGTGAACATAACAAATGTATAAACATCAGTGAATTGGCAATAATGTACAATTAAAATCATATAACGTAAAGAACGCGGTTAAGTAATCACTGCTCATTCTATACATTATGATCCAGTGTATAATACATGGTTGAGAGATCGCTGCTCATTCCCTGCATAGAATGAAACAAGGGTAAGTGAAAAAGTGCAAAAGTCTGTATGTGGTATTTACAGTGTTAGGGGATACTAGACAGTTAAATTACTTGTATACTGGTCTAACCATTGTTGAGGGTTGCCACTTGTCTGGCAATCTCCTCATATTGGTTTAGGCCCCTTGCAACCGTGTCAAAGGCATGTATCCATTTACATTCCTGGATACTTAGAGTGTTAGCGAAATTGCCTCCCCTTGGGTTCGGTTTGACCTTTTCAATGACCCACCATTTTAGACTCTCGGCCGAGTGTCCAAATGCGTTGAAATGTTCCACAAGGGGTGCACCTTGTACCTTGCAGCGTATTCTGCTGCAGTGCTGCAGTATGCGGGCCTTGACCTTTTGAATCGTTTGGCCAATATACATAAAGTCACATGGGCAAACTATGGCGTAAATAACCCCCACAGAGTTACAATTGGTGTGGTCCTGCATGGTGTGTCTATGATCGTTATATGTACATTGTTGGATTTCCTTGGTCATGGTACAGGCTTTGCATTGTCCACATTTATAGTGCCGCTTGATGGGCTTGATGTTTTAGAGGGTCTGTTGATTGTCCCTGGGTTTAGTGGGTAGCAGCAATTGAACCACATGGTCCCTCACATTTTTGCCCTTTTTAAAGGCATGCAGGGGTGGTTCAGTGATCCCTATCTCATCCGCTACTAAGTGCCAATGTCGATTAATGATCTTTCTAATTTCATTGCTCTTGGTGCAAAAGGTAGTGGCGCACACAAGGCGTTCTTGTTCTTGAGTCTTCTTAGGTTTAGGTTCTAGGAGAAACTCCCTATGACAAAACCATGCCCTTTTTCTGGCCTTTGTCAGGAGGCTTTTGGGATAGCCTCTCTCCATGAGGCGTGACATGAGGTCTGCTGATTCCTCAAAAAAGTCGTCCTTGTGGGTACAATTCCTACGTAACCTCAGGAATTGACCAAACGGTAAATTGTCTCTGAGGTTGCGTGGGTGATGACTAGAATATCAAAGAAGGGTATTCCTCTCATTCTCCTTCCTGAATAGGGTAGTGTGTAATTTGCCCTCGCTCTTCCGGATAGAGATATCTAGAAAGTTGACCACTTTATTATTGTATTCAAGTGAAAATTGAATGTCATTTGGTTGAGCATTGAGCCAGAGATGGAAGTTAGAGAGTTGTTGTTCGTTGCCGGTCCATATCATCATAACATCATCTATATATCGTCTCCACAGCTCTATGGAGCCTCTGAATGGGTTGTATTCATTGAGGACATATGTGTGTTCATAGTGGTCCATATAGATTATTGCCAGGTCCGGTGCAAAGCTGGCACCCATCGCCACACCTTTAATTTGGACATAGAAATCGCCCAGGAAGTAGAAGAAGTTCTTGGTCATGGCGATTTCCAAAAGGTTAATTATAAATTCGGTGGGAACCTGGAATGGTCTGGGTCGATTATTTAGAACAGTTCTAATAGTGTCTAATGCTGCCCTCTGTGGGATGTTGGTGTATAGGGACGTTATGTCCATAGTCACCAAGATTTGCTCAGCTGGATTAAAGGGGCGATCCTCCAATAGTTTAATCATCTGCATAGTGTCCCTCAAATATGCCGTTGTCGCTTCCGCAATAGGTTTCAGGAAGACATCTATGTATTTACACAGTGGTTCTAACACCGAACCACACCCCGAGATGATCGGTCTGCCTGGTGGATTGGTTAGGCGTTTGTGTACTTTGGGGAGGGTGTATATCGTGGGCATTCTTGGCTGTCTGCTATTGAGATATTCATGTTCATGTTTAGAAAGGAAGCCCTCCTCTAGCCCTCTCTCAGTGATGAGTCTGATGTTATTGGCAATCTCTTTAGTAGGGTCAGTTCTAAGTTTGGTATAGTTGCCTTCTACACTAAGGGCCCGATTCTGATGCGGGTTGGAAAAGCTTCCCGACCGAGGACCTGATTCTGATGCGGTTAGGAAGGCCTCCTAACGGCATTTACTCCTTCCAAATCGGATCGGGAACGTGTCTTCCCGACCGAGGGCCCAATTCTGATGCGGTTAGGAACAAATGTTCCCATTGAAGTCAATGGGAGTTCAACCAAATCGTATCTGGAAGCATCCGGATGCATCCTACTCCGCCGGTCGGACTTTCCCGATCCGAGTGGGTCGGACACCATTTCCCAACCGATTCGGTCGGGAAGCGTTTCCAACCCGCATCAGAATCGGCCCCCAAGTTGTGTCAGGATCTCATTCTTGTAGTCCTTGACACTCTGGATTACAATTGCCCCCCCCTTATCAGCTGGTTTAATAATTATATCCAGATTGTTTTTAAGGGATTGCAAGGCTAGGCGTTCCTGTCTTGATGTGTTGTACTTAATGTATTGTCTCTGTGCTAGGCTCTTTGTCACATCCCTCATTACTACCTGCTCGTAGGCCAAAACTCTGTGTGACATAAGTTGGGATGGTGGCGAAAAAGTAGATGGTGGCCGTAGCCCTCTACTGGAAAAAGTGGGATTGTAAGGTACTTTGTTGAAATAGTGTTTCAAGCGTATCTTCCTAAAGAACTGTTGTAGTTCGATTTTTAGGTTGAAGGTATTGGGTAAGGTAGTGGGTACAAAAGACAGGCCTTTTTCAAGTATCATTTTCTCTTCTGGTTTTAGGACATAGTCAGGTAAATTTACCAACGGGCTCTCAAGTGGTGTTGGTGGAGGGGTGATAGTGGTGGCAGGTGGGGGGGTTGTTCACCATCTGTAGTGCTGCCGTCTGGTCTGGATTTCTCCATGTGTTTCCTGTGGAAAGTGCACCTGTTTCTTTGCTCGGCCCCTGCCTCTGTTCCACACCATTTCTCTCATTCCCCTCGGTCTCCCCCAGGGTTGGCCTCTCCCCCTGTACTCTGACCATGTTCCCTCTCCTAAAAAAGGTTGGTGTTCCTGATATGTGTGTACCGAGGTACTAGTCCCCGGTCTCTCCTGCTCACTGTCTGAGCCACTGGCCGCTGAAGAATCTGAGAAAATGGTGTACTTCCTGTACCCCCCTCGTCCTCTAGTAGAAAACCTCCCCTGAGTCTCCTGCTTGTAATATCCTTCTAGTAAGTATGGATAAGTTGCCTTTTTATCGTAGAATTTTATGCTCTTGGCCAACTTGTCAAGTTTGTAGTTTTGTGTGTATAAGTCAAAGTCTCTGATAGTCCTCTCTAGACGCTCTAAGGCTTCCTTGGCATTACTCGGGGCTTGTCGTCAGTGATTTCCTTCTTGAGGTCAGCTATCTCTTTAATCAGGCGCTGCACCTCCTCTAAGGCTGTCTCTATCCCCAGCACCATCCAGTTCCGGGAACAATTATTCGATACAAAACTGAAGTTCTCCTTAAACTTCGGGTTGTCCACAAAAATGGCCGGCTCATTCCTTATTTGCAGGCCAACGGGTATGACGTTAGCCTGTATATACTTTGAGAGGACGTGGCCATGTAACCTTGTTCTAATCAGTTTTTTCTCCAATCTCTCAACTTGTTGATTTGTTCATTGAGTGTGAGATCTATACTAGTCGATGTCAGGCCCAAGAAGGTCCCACCTCCCTGTGCTTGTAGAAGTTGATCAATGTAGTCCTCACTGTAGGATAATGTCTCCTTGTCAGACATAGCATAAACCCCTATACGTGTTCGTGTGGTGTCCTAAGTGAAGGGAATCGTGTATACACTAAGGGGCCGATTCCGATCTCGGTCGGTAGGGCACCGAATCGGATTCGGCTTTACCGGATCCGATTCGAACGCCCTGTTTCCGACCGATTCGAACATCCGTCCGCGCGAGCAAGTACGATGCGAGCGTACGCGAAATCCCCGACCGACTCGTTCCCGGCTCCGAACCGCTACGACCGACTCATACGGACTCGACTCGCACCACGCAATGGAGACGTTCCCCGACCGGGCAAGTACGATGCGCGCCTCAAACAGTCCGACCGACTCGCGCCGTCCAGCTCGAAAGAGCAGTCGGAGCCGGACTTCGGGGGTCCGTGTCGGACCCCCCTGTACGCGTAGCCGCCCGAGTCACACACAGGGGGACCCATGGGTCCCCCTACACATGCATGTACGGCGCGAGTCGCACCGACGCGTACCCGCTGTAGGGGCGCCCTTGTTCGCGGCAGCACCCATTGAGTCAATGGGAGCCCGTGTACGCGTCGTACGACCGGCTCCCATTGACTTCAATGGGAGTCCGACCGAATCGAGTCCAATAGCATGCGTCCGCATCGTACTCTTTCGGTCGGACTGCTAGAGTCCGGTTCGGTCGGAAATCTCTCTGAATCCGACTCGGTCGGAGAGATTTCCGGCCCAAATCGGAATCAGCCCCAAAGTGCACAAATCTGAAAAACATATAACTAATACTAATACACAAAACATATAAACCCTTGCAGGAATCTCCTGCGCAAGAAAACCATTATAATATAATGGGGTAACCCAACGGTGTCCACGGACCTGGGTAACGATTGATATAGAAACAATTGGTCCTAGACTAATTTATTCACAGTTTAGTTGTCAAAACATTCATCATTCAATAATGTATTAGAGATAAATTACGGTTAGCATGGTGCACAGACAAAATATCGAGTTTTTTTATTTCGAAATACAGAAATATCGAGTTAATAATATTGACAGTGTTAAATATAGATGTTCTGTATATCGATGTAAAAATATCGATTTGAGGTGTGTAGGTAAATATCGATGTAAGTAATATCGAAAGCACAAATATCGACAGGTGAAAATATCGTTTTTGTATGTTTTTTGAAATATTTTATGGTGAATATTAAGTATTAAATTGTGTTTAAAGTGTGTATAATAATGTTTTATTTTTATATTGTTTTAAGAGGGGGATGTTGGGTTATAGGGGATAAGGGTGGGAGTTTTTAAAAACGTTAATTTTATTTTTTAAATGTTTATATTTTAAGTATGATTTTTTTTTTATTTCCAATTTCCAATTAAATTTTAGGAGCGGGATGTTGGGTTTATAGGGGATAAGGGTGGGAGTGTTTTAAAAAATATTAACATAATTTCGTTAAATTGTAAAAAATTAAAAATCAAATTTGAATTTGAATTTTGAATTTCATTTAAAATTTTAGGAGTGGGATTTTTGGTTTATAGGGGATAAGGGTGAGGAGTGTTTTAAAAATATTAATATAAAATCTTTAAATAAAAAAAAATTACAATTTTTAAAATTTAATTTCGAATTTCACTATAACATTTAGGAGTGGGATGTTGTGTTTATTGGGGATAGGGGTGGGGAGTATTTTTTAAAATATTAACATAATTTTGTTAAATTCTAAAAAAATTAAAATTAAAATTTTACTTGAATTTTGAATTTAATTTAAAATTCTAGGAGTGGGATGTTGTGTTAATAGGGGATAAGGACGGGGTGTCTTTTAAAAATACTAAATTAATTTGTATAATTGTTTAATTTTATCTATGAATATATTTTAAATTTCTCATTTTAAAATTAACTTTTAGCATTGGTATGTTGTGTTTATATGGGGAAAATTTGGGTATTTTTAAAAAATATTCACAAAAATATTTGGATCCTTTAAAAATTAATAGAAATTAATGGAAATTTGTAGTGGGATGTTGAGTTTGTAGGGGATATGGATGGGAATTGTTTTAAAATAAAAAAAATTGGGAACAATTTTAAAATTATAAATATAAATTATTAAATTAATTTTTTATAAAAAAAAACATTTTATCATTTGGATGTTGAATTTATTCATTATAAGTAAGGCTCCCAGTTTTCCGTTTTTACGGATTTTTACAGATAAATACAGACAGAAAACAATGTGTTTTCTGTCTGCATTTATTATTAAAAGTGGATAAATACCGAAAATTGGGCTTCTTTTAAGTGACTCTGCTGTCTTTTATGAATTATAGGCCAACACCTGAGCAGATAGACAACATGGGAAATTTAAAAAAACAGGATGCAATTTCATTAAATAATGCCATGTGTCAACATACATTTGTGGTATAATGCTAATATTTACTAGGGGATGTTTTGTTATATACTATTTGGCAGCTGAAATAGCTAAAATAGACAGACAGCAAAGTATGAGTGCGCGACTATCAGTTAGATAAATATGGAAATGTACAATTTTACAACTTAATTTATCCGCAAAACACAAAATAAATATGGATAAATACAGATAAAGGGGCCGATTCCGATTCGGGCCGGAAATCTCTCCGACCGAGCCGGACCCGGAGAGATATCCGACCGAATCGGACCCGTGCAGCCCGACCGAACGAGTACGATGCGCACGTATGCCATCGGACTCGAGTCGGTCGGACTCCCATTGAAGTCAATGGGAGCCTGTCGTACAACGCGTACACGGGCTCCCATTAACTCAATGGGTGCGATGCGGACAAGGGCGCCCCTACAGCGTGTACGCGGCGAAGCAATTTGCGCCGTACACGCACAGGTAGGGGGGACCCATGGGTCCCCCCTGTGTGCGACTCGCGCGGCTACGCGTACAGGGGGGTCCGACACGGACCCCCAAATTAAGGCTCCGACAGCTCTTTCGAGCCGGAGTGCGCGGCTCGGTCGGACTGCTCGCGGCGCGCATCGTACTTACCCGGCCGGGGAACGTCTCCATTGCGCGGTGCGAGTCGTGTCCGTGCGAGTCGGTCGGTGCGGTTAGAGCCGGGATCGAGTCGGTCGGAGCTGTCGGGACGCCCGGAAGAGTCGGTCGGCGATTTCGCATCGTACTCGCTCGTCCGGACGCGCGTACGGATCGGTTGGGAAATTGGGCTCCGAATCGGATCCGGTTAAGCCGAATCCGATTCGGAGCCCTACCGGCCGAGATCGGAATCGGCCCCAAAGTGGGCAAAAAATAAATATGAATAAATACATATGGAAATGCTAAAAAAGTAAATGCCATAAAACCGGGAGCCCTAATTATAAGGGTGAGGTGTTTTAAGTTCAAATATTAATTTAATTTGTATAAATTGTATAAGAAACATGTTTTATTTTTATATTTAAATCTAATTTTAAGTAATATTAATAAGTATAATGTAGTGTTTATAGGAGATAATGTTGTTACATTTTGAAAACTATTTATTAATAAATGTTTAAAATATTAAAAAAATTAATGTCATTTGTATTATAAATATATTTCTATTTTATTAAATTTAGTGAAGTGTAAATATATTTTTAAAAAATTATTTTATAGGATCTTAGGAAATATGGGGCCCATTACGATACCCGGCGTAAATAAATCCGCCAGGCATGGAAGCGGCAAAAATCCGCCCGCACACACCGCCTGAACACCGACCACGCCATTACGATTACACAAACCAAAACCGCCATCGGCGAAAAAGCACACAAAATACCGCCCGCCAACGTCCGAGTCGGAGTCAAACCGCCCGCCACGGACGGAAACACGCACGACAACACAAAACCGCCCGCCCTCACGGCCGACACACCGCACGTGAAATTACGATCGCACCGACATGAGCGCGGAAAAACAACAAATATACCGCCCGCCAGCGCAAACAACGCCGATGAGAATCGACACGGCAGAAGCCATGGCGCCAACGTACCCGCACAGAAACCATCCGCACACAAAACCAATAGCACACAACATGGCCAACAAGTCCACACAGCAAGGCACGCACAAATACACAAGCACAGTACACATCCCGAAAACACCCCCGGACAAACAAAAAATACAAAGGCCAGAACCCCAGACACAACACACCTGAAAACAACAGACCATGAGGACACACCCACATAGGTGAGTACAAAAGCAGCACTCCCACAGACCACAACCCCTTGCTACATTGCAAACCAGAGAGGAGAGGAGAGGACACAGTGACACAGCAAGGACAGCAGCACACCACAGAAACGCACACATCACAACCACCACCACCACCACCACCACCACCAAACACCACCACCACCACCACCACCAAACACCGGCACCACAAACCCCCTGCACATTACACAACACACACCGCACCAGCACCACAAACACCATGGCACCACAAAGAATGCCCAAGTTCACGCCCATGGAGCTGACGGTCATGGTCGACGAGATCATCAAGGTGTACCCACAAATCTATGGGAACATGGTCCAGCACACACCACTAGCCACCAGAAACAGAATGTGGAACCGGATCGTAGAGCCAGGTCAATGCAGTCGGGACCCTGCCCAGGAACAGAGTCGAGATTAACAAACGTTGGAATGACGTAAAGAGCCTGGTCAAGAAGAAGGAGGGCAAAAACAGAGAGCTGGCTGCCGTCACTGGCGGAGGGAATCCCGCGCTCTTTAAGACCTTCAAAGCGTGGGAGGAGAAGGTGCGAGTCGTAATCCATCCGGAGATCCTCGCCGGATTAACAGGGGAGTGGAGGCTGGTAAGTACAAACTAATGTATACCAGCACACCGCTATGTACTCACATGCACTACCACCATGCCACAGCTCCCAGGGACAAACACCCCCATGTCCAGCACACAATACACAACACATCACACACACATGCAACAGACACTACCACACACAGCCCAAACCGAACAACTGTAAGATGCGTGGGGACATGTGTACACTAAGCCAGCCACGTAACCACCAACAGGTCCCCAAATATGCCAGAAGCGCCACAACGAGCACCCACCACACCCATGTGTCCGCCACAGCTGCACTAACCGACAAGTAACAGGTAAGTGGCAGGAACACAAAGTGCAGTGGGTGGGACGGTGGACAGCCCAAGTACAACACACACCAGGCCCCAGTCCCACAGCACAGCAAGGAGGAGCATCCCCCACACCCCACAGCCACGTGTCAGCCACCGCAGTGCACAGCAATGTCATGCAACTGAAACGTGCTGC